>JADPWL010003194.1:0-40001 GCA_019059595.1 Marasmia exigua | reverse complement strand
TGGTGGTGACAAGTAGGGATATTCCATATACATCGATGTATTGAAAACATCGATGTTTACAATGCGATACATCGAATAGATTCCGATGTTTTGAAAAGCTATCGTTATACTCAATGTATCATTGTTTTTTCATAAAATATTGTATATAACCGGTTTATGTCAAAATACTCAAGTTTATGTAAATGATATTTAAAACTAATTGTTACGGACGCCGGTGCTAGCCCGTTGATTTGTGACGTAAAGTGATTTTAGTGACTATTAATTTGTGATTAGATATAAGTAAATTGTAATAATTATAAGTTAGTATAAGGAAAATTGTATTAGAATAAGTTTTTTAGAAATAAATAGTTGATTATTGGCGTTTGATTGATATCCCGTAGGTTAAGTCTGATGTACTGGTAGGAAATAGGTAGAATAGGTCTAAGTGTACGCTAAAAATAGGGTTAGCCTACACATAGAATAGATAGGAATGAGAGACAAGGACGAACGACGCGACAATACATGCGTCCTTGTCTCTCAGACAAAATTGATAGCTCCCTTACATAGCGGCTAGTTCCGCTATAGAAATGGGAATATCAATAGGGTCGGTTGCCATAGAAAACACCGACGCACATGACACGACACAGTTTAGTTTTTTCCGACAACCTAAAAGAACCCTCCTCAAGACGCCAGTACACGGACGGGCCTAGGGGTATCAAGCGCCTGCGACACTACATAAAAAACGGGTTTCTTATCAACGCCCCGCGCCCCGCACCCCGCTCCCCGCCCGACGACGCCTCGCCATATCGGTGCGTGGACGCCGACACCGACGCGATATGAAGAAAGAAAAAACCCCAACATACAGTCCACGACATCTGCTGGTCCTTCGAGGGTCGGATCGATTGGAAGATATCAGCGCTAATTGGACGCCGCTGCGCCGCCGTTACCAATGGTGGTAACCAGGAGCCAAGGCGACGCAGAGGAACAACCACGCGCGCTTGAAGAACAACGCATCGAAATGGAGAGGCAGCGACGATTATCGCTGGATCCTCCGACCTCACCGGAGCGACGACATCGAAGGAGGGAAGAATTACTGATGGCAGCGCAACCAGAGCGTGCCATACCACCGACGGTCGACGCAGGCGAAGAAAAATTGCTGGTAGCAGACAAAGTGCAACTAGCTCCTGACAAGACACAACAGAGGCCTACTTCACCAGCATTATCGGTGCGCTCGCAGCGATCCAACGCCAGCGTAGCGCTTCGAACCCAACTCGCAGAACTAGAAGCAGCTGAGAAACTCACCGAACTTAGAAGTCAACAACTTCAACTGGAAGCGGAATTAATTCGAAAAAGGCTTGCTGTCGAAGTAACTGCATTGCAAGAAGAGGCTCAAGACGTCGTAGCGGGACAAGGAGTTGAAGATCTGAGAGTCGACAACTGGCTGAGAACCAACCCCGCCCCCACCCCGCGGGGGGAGAAGGGGGAGAGGGGTGCTGCGAGGGAGGAGCCAAGGCAACTGCGCTTCGAGCCAAAGAGAGCGCGTTCACCGACGCCCACGCGATCGAAGAGCGGTGTAGAGCAGCTTGCAGAAACATTAGAGAGGATGGCGAGACCACGATTGCGGCATGTTGATTTGCCGACCTTCAGCGGTGCAGCCAATGAGTGGCTACCATTCAAGGCCGCGATGCGGGACAGCACGCGTATGTATGACGTGTCGCCGGCTGAGAACATACAACGGTTGAGAAGCTGCCTTCGCGGTGAAGCGAGAGACGCCGTAGCCGCTTTACTACACACGGCTACGAACCCGAACACAATTATGAAGACACTGGAGCAATGCTTTGGACGACCGGAGGTCATTATTGATAAAGCATTAGATGACCTCAAGAAGCTTCCAAAACCTGGCGCTTCATCGGCGGACTTTAACAACTTCGCGATCAAGGTGCAGAACATCATTTACGTGCTCAGAAGTATCGACCGACGCGGATACCTCTACAATCCGCTACTTTCAAGAGAGGTGCTAGATAAACTGAGCCCGCATCTACGATCAAGATGGTGCGACTACGCCAGCGAAAACGACGGATCATCAGAACCGGAAATAGTTATGCTTTCTCGCTTCCTTATGCGAGAGGCGGACCGGGCGTTGCGCTACACTTACGCATCGCCTACCAGCAGTACACCAGTGGCAGCAACCAAGAAAGAAACCAGGCCTGCTGCAGTACAACCTCCGAGACGAAGACCACCACCTGTCTACACCGTCGTAGCCGAGCCAGCGAAGGAAGAAATGGATACTTGCCCCAGCTGCGAACAAGCCCACCCGCTGACACAGTGCTCAGCCTATAAGGCACTGTCAGTGGACCAGCGGTGGGATTTTGTACGAGAGAAGCGGCTGTGCTTCAAATGTGTGCAGCGAAGACACCGATACACCGGCTGCAAGGCGAAGAGCTGCGGAATCGGTCAGTGTCACCGCCCACATCACGCGACACTGCACCATGAAGAGAGAGCAACGACGAGCCAGCAGTCACCGAGTACGCCACCTACCAACAACGCGACGGCGCTATCGGTGGCGTCCCCGACCAACACCACCAGCCAACGATCGGTCCTACTCAAAATGTGTCCGGTCATTGTGGTTGGGCCGCGAGGCGAAGCACACACTTTCGCGCTGCTGGACGAGGGAGCTACTATCACTCTCATCGACGAAGACTTGGCGCGAGACATCGGCGCAGAGGGGCCGACGCAACCACTTCATCTTCACGGCGTCAACATGAAGCAAGAAGAGAAGAGAAGCAAGCTCGTCAACATCAAGGTGCGGGGCCGACACGAAAGCGCGATATACGATTTGCGCGCCCGCACTATGAAAAACCTTCGCCTACACCAACAGGCAGTACCAGAGGCGGTCATGAGGCAAGACCACCTTCGAGACCTAGACAAGGACGCGGTGTGCTATGGACTAGCACGCCCAGGCCTCCTAGTGGGCTCTGACCACTGGGAGCACATAGTCTGCAGGGAGCTTCGAGTCGGCGGCCCGAATCAACCGGCCGCATCAAGGACGCAGCTCGGCTGGGTGATACATGGCACCGTACCACGCAGCTTCATCTACCAGCGAGAGAACGTGCTACATATCTACGAGCCCGATCGGCGCGTAGTTGACAAGACACAGCACGACCAGCGACTTCACGAACTGGTGGAGCATCACTTCAAGATTGAGGCGCTCGGCGTCGCGCGAGAACCGCGCGTGAGTGACGCAGATTGACGAGCGACTGACATTGCAGAAAAATCAATCAAGAAAATCGCTACTGGATATGAAGTTGGCCTGCCGTGGAGAGACGATCGCCCATCCATGCCGCCGAGCTACAACGCAGCACTACGACGACTAAGAAAAATTTAACAGAAGATGGACGCGGCCCCAGACTTTGCCGCACAATACACCGCGCAGATAGAAAATCTGCTGACGAAGGGGTATGCCGTGCCATGCGACGGGACAGAAAAATCGAGCCCCGTCTGCTGGTACCTACCTCACTTTGCCGTGCAGAACCCGAACAAGCCCGACAAACAGAGACTGGTTTTTGACGCAGCAGCGAGAAGCCATGGCGTCTGTCTCAACGACTACCTGCTGGAGGGACCCGACCTACTGCTATCTCTCCCGGGCATTGTGTATCGCTTCAGAGAAAAACCCATCGCCGTCACTGCTGACATCCAAGAAATGTTCCTGAGGGTCAAAATCCGACTTGATGACCAGCCAGCGCAGCAATTCTTATGGCGGGGCGCAGACAGAGACAATCCTCCGCGACACTACAAGATGGCCAGCATGATATTCGGGGCGGCGAGCTCGCCCTTCCTGGCTCACTTTGTGCGCGACTACAACGCGCGCGCACACGCCGACGAACATCCGCGAGCACTAGAAGCCATTACTCGAAGCCACTATATGGACGACCTGGTGGCCAGCTACGAGGATGAAGAGGAAGCCCAGACCGCCATTGAAGAAATAAGAAGAGTGCACGTTGCGGCCGGCTTTACACTGCGTGGGTGGAGCGCGAACAATAAGAAAATTCTCAACGACGTGCCGACCGAGTTGCACGCGACGACGCCCGCAACACTGGGGGGAGACGGGCCCGAAAACAAGATCCTCGGACTCGTCTGGAATGCAGAGGAAGACCAGCTGGGGTTCAACACTTCTATGAACCGAGTACCGCCCGAAGTTCGCGCACAAGAACGCGCGCCGACGAAAAGAGAAGCGCTCAGTGCGGTCATGTCCATCTATGACCCGCTGGGGCTACTCAGCCAGTACACGATTCGGGCGAAGATTGTGTTGCAGAGCCTATGGAGACTACAAATACCCTGGGACAACCCTATTCCAGCAGAAGAGCCAGAACTTTTCGCGGAGTGGCTATCTCACCTACCAGAGATAGCGCGCCTCCGCTTACCGAGATGCTACGCACCGAGAGGCTACGAGCGCGTACAATTACACGTGCTATGCGACGCGAGCGAGCAGGTCTACTCAGCAGTGGCTTACTGGCGGATTGAAGACAAAGATGGAAAAATCAACGTCGCGCTAGCAGCTGCCAAATCAAAGGTGGCGCCGCGACGCGTCCAGACCATTCCCTGCCTCGAGTTGCAAGCCGCTGTCATCGGAGCCCGACTCGCCGACGCGTTGAAAAAAGAACATAGCATCGAGGTCAAGACAACAAGATACTGGACTGACTCTTCGACGGTGGTGCATTGGGTGCGCAACGATAAGAAGAGGTACACACCGTTCGTCGCACACAGACTGGGCGAGATAGCGGAGCTCACACATCGAGATGAGTGGGGATGGCTGCCCACCGACGATAATGTGGCCGACGACGCAACGAGATTCGCACGCACAAGCATCACCGCGAGCGACCGCTGGTTCCTCGGGCCCAAATTCCTCTATCTATCCGAGGAAATGTGACCTAGGGAGCACCAACCCGCCGCAGACGACGACGAACACGAAGTTCTGCATACATATGACGGCGGGGACCGACGCGACGCGGAATGGCTGCCTGATCCGTCACGCTTCTCCAAGTACGAGACGCTAGTACGAGCAACGGCGCGTGTGCTGGCATTCATTGACATTTGCCGGCGCCGAGCGAAGCGCCTCGAACACCGACACATCGAGCGAGCGGAGCGCGCCCTTATACAGCGCGCTCAGCAAGACGACTTCGAAGAAGAAATGAAGAAACTGCAGTCATCGCGCCCGATTACGCGGTCTAGTAAGCTATACAAGCTAGACCCCGTGATTGAGGACGGCGCCCTGCGAGTGAGAGGCCGCATCGGTGCAGCGACCGCGCCAATCGACACGAAGAGGCCACTAACAATAAGCAGGCGGTCAAAATCGGAGACGTCGTGGCTGTCGTAGACAGCACTCTGCCTCGCAACGTGTGGCCTATGGGTCGCATAGAGAAGACATACCAAGGACCAGACGGCGGCATACGAGTTGCCGACGTGAAAACGAAGACTGGCCTATTTAAGCGACCAGTCAGCAAACTCGTCGTCCTGGTGGAAGAGGCTACGCAAGCTACGCCGGGGGGAGAACTGTTACGGACGCCGGTGCTAGCCCGTTGATTTGTGACGTAAAGTGATTTTAGTGACTATTAATTTGTGATTAGATATAAGTAAATTGTAATAATTATAAGTTAGTATAAGGAAAATTGTATTAGAATAAGTTTTTTAGAAATAAATAGTTGATTATTGGCGTTTGATTGATATCCCGTAGGTTAAGTCTGATGTACTGGTAGGAAATAGGTAGAATAGGTCTAAGTGTACGCTAAAAATAGGGTTAGCCTACACTTAGAATAGATAGGAATGAGAGACAAGGACGAACGACGCGACAATACATGCGTCCTTGTCTCTCAGACAAAATTGATAGCTCCCTTACATAGCGGCTAGTTCCGCTATAGAAATGGGAATATCAATAGGGTCGGTTGCCATAGAAAACACCGACGCACATGACACGACACAGTTTAGTTTTTTCCGACAACCTAAAAGAACCCTCCTCAAGACGCCAGTACACGGACGGGCCTAGGGGTATCAAGCGCCTGCGACACTACATAAAAAACGGGTTTCTTATCAACGCCCCGCGCCCCGCACCCCGCTTCCCGCCCGACGACGCCTCGCCATATCGGTGCGTGGACGCCGACACCGACGCGATATAAAGAAAGAAAAAACCCCAACATACAGTCAACGACACTAATATTAATGTGTTTTTATATCCAAGGCTTTTTTTTCAAAATAAATGGCTTTGTATACAAATCCTCCAACCTATTACGGCTATGGCGGCCAATATCCACGATCAGCCACGGATGGAGGATATATTATAGTGCTCAAGTGAATGCGCAAACACAAGTGCACTCGCTATTCCCTTGCCCCCATATTCCGATGGGACACCAGTCTGACTCGACCTGAAAGAAGTCGGGTGCAGGATCAACGACATAACGTGCTTTCCGAGGTACGGGGGTACATTACCGACGACTTCCAGACTCTTCCAATTTTTTTTTAAATATATTTTGGCGCAAACAGTCATTACAGTAACAAGTAATTAAATAATAAGTTATACATATTTTTAACAGACAACGAGTGCCGAAACATATATTTATTTTAACATTAAATTAAAGTGTCCTTGTTACATGAACTACCTACAATAGTTGGTTCTTACAAATGTACTAGTACGAAATATGGAAAACAATAAAATCAAAACGAATAGTGTACAAAAATACTTTAAGGAATTTAAATTAAAACTAAAAGAAGTTTAGCAAAATACCAAACCCATTACCAAACCCCAAGAAATGCCTATCTTCCCTCAGTGTACGAGGGAAAACATGTACATCCCACAGTTCAGCAAACGAACATTTTAGTAAGTATATATTATATATATATCTAAGTGAAAAGAGAGAGATAAACGGATACATATATAAGTAATCTTAGCTTTATGTATTATAGAACCAAGAGAAGAAATGCGATAGTCATATGCATAACTCACAGGTAATAAAAATCAGGTTACATTAGGAATATTTACTAAGATAAATTTTAAAAATTGATCTTTTAATACTATACAAGGAGCAATTAAAAAGATCGCGATTCAGAAATTCTTTATTATATAAGTTAATTGATCGGGAAAGAAAACAATTCTATGTAAGTATATTTTTTTCGAATGTTTGAAATACACGTTTGGGGCGAACTGGGAGGCGGAATTTGCTTTTGAAGTTTATTTTAGCTAATAAAGAAGGACAATCGTTTACGGCGATCAAAGAGACTTAAGATAAGTGATAAGAACTTAAGAGACTTAAATACAAAATTATTGACCTATTGCGCAGCCGTCGCTTTATAGCGCGACCCAATAACCACTACGCCACCGAAGCAGTGAATGGAGGTGGGGTAGGGGGCGGTTGTAGTATACACAGATTCACAGAGACAACGAAGGAAGTTAGATCTATTATTTTATGAAAAATTAAAATCTAAACTATAATAAGATACTGGATTTAGCTTTTTTCATAACCTTCAAATACAAACATTTTCACTTTGAAATGATGACCTGTTCTGACACGCTTTTTTTGACATGACTTTAGGTTTGAAATATACATTAGAAAAAGTACTCAATGTTTTCATCCGATACATCGAAAGACATCGATGTACAGTTTTGATGTATCGAATCGATAAAAATATCAATGTTTTTTCAAAGTGGACACCCCTAGTGACAAGTCAAAAAGCTCATCAATCATGAAATGAACCAATGAGATGGCTTTCAAACATTCATTCGAGATTCTGAACATCTACCTGAAAGATGATAGCATAGACAACGTGACTAATTTCTTTTCAAGAGGATTCAGAGCCATGTACTACTCTTTGGTTTATTGCTCGTAGGTACATATCGTTTTCGTCTTTTCGTTGATTTCGTTCGTTTATCTTTTTTAAAAGCCAAGCCAAGCCTTTTCTCTGTGCCCACCCCAAAGCCGTTGGACATAATGAAGGTTTCAGAAGGTTTGTCCATGGCAAACAGCCAGCAGAACACCATTCCAGCTGCGAAGATTTTGGGACATAAAATAAATATTTATCTGGACCTAATAATTCACGGTTTTTACATGTTGGGTCAAAGCAAGAAGCCAAAGGGTCTGGTTAAACACATGGGCGATTTTCCATTACGAAATGATACATAAAACCTCTTGCTGTAACAATCAAAAATCCAAACCAAAGAAAATAAATAGTGTCGTTGTCATTCATTGAGGTTATTTTATTAGTTTTTTTAAAGAACGCTACTATAGGTAGTGTTGTAGTACAGCCGAAAAAGTATAGGTATATCGATAGAAGAGTTTGAAATACTATCCTCGCTATCCAATACTATTGCTCTGTCTCTTTCACATGTACCACAATGAAAGGGACAAAGCGATAGTTTTCGACTGCGAGACCAGTTTTAAAACTTATGTTAAGGCTACAGATGGTGATTACAGTTAATGTCAGATAAAAAAACTAAGAAACAAGGGTTGCATCCGTAACCTTTTGTGATTGAAATACTTATTATAGGTAGTCGTTTTTAGGTTAGATAAACTTTTCACTCGTAAAATCTATTTAAGAAAAATATATGAATCCGAGAAAAAGGATTTGCTCTAAATCCACTAGAACAATTAAGATTAAGTAAATAAACCAAACATGCATGTGTCAATTGAAATTAAAATTCATTCAAAGAATTTCAATTTTATGGGTAAGTATTTATACACACAATAAAAACAAAACAACCATTCCTATACTTTAAAACTAGCTCATAGTAAAATCGTTGCTTGATAAGAAAATAACGATGGCTTAGTGCAATTGTAAATCATAATATCGGTACTTCGATCATGCACATCGACGGTGCTACCAACTAGTGACATTAATTTGTACTAAGTTAGTCCTGTAAATCAATACAAAGTGCTGCCACCGATAGTTACTTCAAGTACCTTATTTAGATAGCTTTGTTCACAATGTTACCAACTACAATCTGTAAATAGTATAATTGTGTACTAATAAGTATGGTCTTACCGAGGTGTCGTAAAAGGCGACTAAGGTAAAGCTGCTGGCATGATCATCAGCACCCAGAGAAGGAAAACTCTGCATTTATATCTAAACCCTCGCCAACCCGTCTGCCAAGCGTGGTGAGTATGGCAATTACCCCTCTGTGATTGAGGGAGGTCCGTGCCCCATCAGTGGGGACTTAAATGGGCTGACGATGAATAAGTATGATAGATTGTATCGATACGCGATAGTCAGTAAAAGACGTCCCTTTTGATTTTTTTGGGCTTTATAATGCGAAGATAATATTTTTAACTGCCTCTAATTTAGACTTACGCTCTTTTAGAATATACAGTTTTTAAATGATTATTATTAGAGAATGGGGCGGAAATAATCGTAAAAGAAAAAATACGTATCGCTTATTTTTCGACAAGCTATCAAAATAAAATAGAAAATAAGCACCTAAAAAAATTTAAATGTTGTCAATAATAATTAGGACAGCGGAGGACACTTGTGTTTGTTCAGTATCTGGGGGTAAATGTATTTAAGCATGTAACACTTAAACTCATATCGGAACTCTAGCCCTGCAGTCACGCAGTTAGATCCGATCGTTGTTCATAGATGGCGCTGAGAGTAGTTTGATACGCACCAGCGTTTCGATTTTCTGGAAGTATAAGGTCTCGCCATACAATTCGTAAAATTGTATCATAATTGGGTTAGGTCCATGGTTGCTTCAATTAATTGGGACCTTCGTGGTCAAATCTTACTGGGTACGTTTCTATGTAAATGGCACCAAACCTAGCGCTTTTACGTATAGTAAGACGCTTTGCGGGGTCCATCACCTATTCGTCTACTGTGTACCCTTTGCGGAGTACATGACGTCACTCACCACTTAACCGCCGACTTTGATTTGTACCCGTTAATACCGAGACTCCGGTCACCTACCACACAAGGACACATCAACCTCCTCTTACAAGCATATATTTGTAATTCCTCTGTTTTCTAATTTCCGTAACACAAATGCTAAAGGGGACGGGTAGGGCACACTAGCGACGCCATTGGATTTTAAGTTTTACCTACTAAACCAGATCTATTTTAAACAGTTTCAGGGCCCCAGTCTCTCGGCAAACACTTATATTATTTATTTAATAACCATGCAAACATTTTGGGTCTGTTTTTGTACTCAAAAAATTGATTCACGGCAAAAGTAGCCGCATTTAGCGGTGTAATACAAAATTCGAGTGCAAAAGTAGATCAGATAGTTAACTATAAGTATTAAATAAATAGTACAAGTGTTTGCTGAGAGACTGAAACACCAAAATTGTTTCAAATAGATCTGGCTTAGTAGCTAACAATTAAAATCAATTGGTGTCTTCCTTCACCACTAGCACTTAAGATATTTACTACGGGATCAGATTAATGTTGAGATGTTGTTTTTTTTGTGGTAGGTGCCCAACGAGCAGACGGATCGCCTGAGGGTATGCGATTGCCGCCGCCCATAGACACCTGCGACACCATTGGAGTCACAAGTGCGCCGCCAACCTTTACCCCCAAGGGGATTCCCTTTTCCCCCTGATTGGGCCTCCGGTACCCTCACTCACGCAGCGAAACACAGCACGGTAATATTACAGCACAGTGCTGCTTCACGCCGGTTTTCTGTGAGGCCGTGGTATCACTCCGGTCGAGCCGGTCCATTCATGCCGAAGCGTGGCTCTCCCACGGTATGAATTTATTTATTTTATAAATTAATAATAGTTTCTAATGAATATTGTACTCGTACTTACAATTGTTAAGTTCTTGTTCTAGTCTCTACAATTTGGGACACCTACTTACTACCAACATCAAAGAAGAGAATAGAGACCGGCTCATAGAAAATTTATGATTATTCTAAAATCGTCCAAATGGTCAAGACTTAGCTGGAGAGGGCAAACCTGTTGAGAGTTCGCCTGATCCCAAGTGCTCTTCATTAGGGAGTCGAGCAGACGAGCGGTCTACGGAAAAAAACCGCCTTCAAAAACCACGAACTAAAAATTGTAAAATAACATTTATAACACTTTAAATAACATAACAGTACACTCGACAAAAGGTGTTACCGAAGTCGGCGCCCAAGACTATCGTGTAACACTTCATTCAATTATTCAACTGGGATTTGGCGCCGACTTCAATAACACCTTTTCTCGAGTGTACTGTTATAAAAATATATACATGTCGTATTGAGAACCTCCTCTTTTTTAAAGTCGGTTAAAAATGTTTTTTCAAAGTTATTTGTTTCAATTGTTTGATAGATGCACAATATGTTGGCAGACAAAGCGACAAAGTTCAGTAGCGAAATGAAATGAAATGAAATGAAAATTGTTTATTAAATTTAGGTCCATACAGAACACTTATGAATGTCAACATGTTTACCACTGGTTCGGAATGTAGTTTTCTACCAAGAAGACACAAACAAGAAACTCAGCAGTTACTCTTTAAAAAAAAAAATGTTTTACAAAATGTCACCATTAACTTAAAAAAACTAGTACAATTTTTGTGTTACTAATATATCCCTAAATTATTGTCATTCAAAAAATCGCCTATTTTATAATAGCCTTTCTTGATTAAACAGTTTTTTATATACAATTTAAACTTATGTGTGGGCAAGTCAAAAATAAAGTGGCTTCGTCTACTGAAGCGGAGTATATGGCTTTGTTTAAAGCAGTTAGAGAAGCTTTGCGGTTGAAAGGTTTAATGACCAGCTTAAATATTGACTTACCTGGTGCAATTCCTATTTATGAGGATAACAATGGGTGCATAAGTATTGCTAACAACCCAACATGTCACAAAAGATCAAAGCATATTGATGTAAAGTATCATTTTTCTAGGGAACAGGTTGAGAAAAATGTTATTAAAATGGTTTATGTTCCCACAGGTAATCAACTGGCTGATGTGCTGACAAAGTCACTAAGGACCGTACGCTTCTCGGAATTGAGAATAAAATTAGGCGTATTGTAACTGGTTAAAAGTAATTTTGTTATGATAAATTTGTGATTTTTAATGAGATATATAAATGAAGTAATTTAGTATGATTTAGAATTTAGTTAATATTGTTGGCCTGATTAGGTTTTGACTGGTTTCCCTAATCCTCCTTGCAATGAATGTTGGGCCAATAGAAATTTTCCTATTCAATAGGAGGGTACATTAAAATTGTAATTGTAAATAATTTTATGTTATGATTTTAGCAAATTAAATATAAAGAAACTATTTTTGAGGGGGCGTGTTGGATAACATCAAAAATAACTTAAACTCGTCCCATGCTAATCTGTACTTAATTGCATAGTAATAGAGTCCCTTTTGTTGACTTGTTAATAAGATTCATTATACGAATATTTAAATGACGAATCCTGAGGGATGACTCTGTAAGTTCAGTCGTATAACTCTATGAGTCCTGTCGTATCCGTACTCATATGTTGTCGTTTGTAGACTCTGCTCATTGTGTAAACATTCGTACTCTCCTATAAACGATTAATAAACATATCGTTTAGTAACAGTAAGTGTATTATTGACTCCCATAAACCCAATATATGAAGTGTTAAAAATGTTATTTTATACTTTTTAGTTCGTGGTTTTTGAAGGCGGTTGTCCTTTCGTAGTTTTTTTTTTAATAATTGTGCGAATTGGTCAACAATTGGCGGAGGAATCGGTGAACATACATAAAAAATGAAAAAAAAACTTCCATCCATCGTAAATTGTACATTGTATCTCTGTATACCTAGCTTTGTATGTTGTGCAATAAAGAGTATCTATCTATCTATCATCCTCAGTCCAAGGAAATCTGCAACAAAAGGGTTAGAACAATTATAGGCACTCGCACGCAACATTATAGGCACGACTCCTCCGAGAGTGACTGCTATTCGATAAGCGCCCTCCGGAGGTCGGGCGAGTTGTAGCCTCCATCCTCAACGAATTAAACTTCAAGAGTGACCCAGCATCAGCTCTGTTGACCATTATATTGACAACCGTCACTGGTCAAAAATTAAAACACTTCTTTCTTTTAAATAATAGGCCATAGTATGTATTAAAATGGCCAGCAACGAAGGAGTTCACCACCGTTACAGTACTTACTATTCCCTATTGCATCAGACTCCAGATAATTTGTTCCCCCATATCAGCGTGTGATTCATCGTCGTCAGCCCATTTAAGTCCCCACTGCTGGGGCACGGGCCTCTCTCAATCACATGAGGGGTAATTGCCATACTCACCACGCTTGGCAGACGGGTTGGCGAGGGTTTTGATATAAATGCAGAGTTTTCCTTCACTGGGTGCTGATGATCATGCCAGCAGCTTTAGCTTAGTCGCCTTTTACGACACCTCGGTAAGAGTGAGGGTGGCCTATTCTACTCTGCCGGGACCACACGGCGTAGCGTGTGATTCCCGGTCCTGAATCATGGTCTAAACGTACCCCGGGCGCCAAAGTGACAGCATGATTCAGGATTCAGGGAGTCTGGTAATTACAATTAGGCGACGGCAGTCTGACCATCGCCACCCTCGGGGAAGCAGACCAACTGATCATGGTTACACGTTTTCTCACGTTTCGTCACAGATTTCCTCAACGCTCAGCTAATGGTAGAATTACACACATAAAAAAATAAAAATAAATAAAATTCATTTATTTCAGATTTCGCCCATAATATTATTAGTATACAAAAATACTTAAAAATTATGTTAATAGAACCACAACCAATTAATTTAGGTATCTGCCGCGCGCTGCGACCCCGCGCAAGCGCACATGCACTTGGACCTAGTGCCGCAGCGCGGGGCTGTTCGGTTTCTGGCTGAGCACGCTCAGGATGGTGTTGGGGCTCCCGCGCGTGCGGTGCATCAGCGACGCGATGCGGTGCATCAGCGACGCGATGCGGCGCCGCACCACGGTGTGGAAGCCGTCAGTGTGCGCGTGTGCAAACATCGCAGATGCACTACAGTAGCGCGGGAGCCCCACCAGTACCCTGAACGCATTATTATATTGGACTCGGAGTGCGTTGATGGCCCGCTGCGTATAGTTAATCCACAGATTGCAGGTATAGATTTGAAAAATCCAGGGGTACATGCTCGGCTCGGATTCGAACCACGCCCTCCCGTATAAGGCGCGTTCGAACCACCGAGCTACCATCACTCTCGTTTGATCCCACTATCATAAAAATCACTAAACTGTTTAAACCCTCAAAAAACGCTCGTCAGCAGAACACTCATGAATGGCTATTGTTGCGTTTGCGTTTATTTCGCGTTGTTTGCGCCGCGTCGAGGCGAACGCAAACATCCGCCGAGCGCAAACAGACAGCCGTGGGCTGTGACTTAAATCTTGTAATAGATTAGAACATTTCTGGAGAAGGACAACTTTGGGTCGTCATTATGAATGACTAAAGTATTTGAAACGTAATTAAATAAATCATCATCATCATCAGCAACCCACACTCGTCCACTGCTGGACATAGGTCTCCCCTAATGCACGCCACTGCTCCCGATTTTCAGCCACTCTCATCCAGCCCACACCAGCCAGCCTTCGAATGTCATCATCCCATCTTGTCGCAGGGCGTCCAACACTACGCTTACCGAGTCGCGGTCTCCACTCAAGGTCTTTACGACTCCAACGGCTGTCAGTTCTGCGGCTAAAGTGACCAGCCCACTGCCACTTCAGTTTGCTAATTCGGTGGGCTATGTCGGTGACTCTGGTTCTCTGTCGGATTACATCATTTCTGATGCGGTCCTTCAGAGATACTCCGAGCATAGCCCTTTCCATAGCTCTTTGAGCGACTTTGAACCGGTGGACTAGTCCAGCCGTGAGTGTCCAGCCTTGTGTCAATTAAATAAATAAATGACACAAATGTCCAATGGCAGCGTTAATTATTTACAATCAGGTGAACCGTCTGCTCGTTGTTGGTTTTAATATCCGTAACACAGGTGCTTTAACAGAGGTTATAATTGTTCAGTGTAATATACATATGTTTATGTATATTACGAGGGCGACACTGAAAGTTCTTATAAAATCAAAAACTGAACAATTTAGCAAGTTATTACTTTTATTATATCTTTTCAAAATAGTGTCCCTTCACATCAATACATCGCTGCATTCGATGAAACCACTGAGAAAAGCACTTGGCCCACTCTTCTTTAGGGGTCTCTTCGACGGTCTTTAGATACGCAGCCACTGCTTCTTCGGCGTCCGTGAAAAGTTTTTCTTTTATTTTTGGAAATAAATAAAAATCGCAGGGTGCGAGATCTGGGCTATATGGCGGGTGACCCAGTAATTCTACGTCTGACGTCGCCAAATACTCGAGTGTTTGCTTGGCGGTGTGCGGCGAGGCGTTGTCGTGGTGAAGGAGGATCCTACTGCGAGGTCGTTTTTCCCGAACTTTTTCCAAGACAAGTGGCAAACAGTTGTTAGTGTATCACTCTGCGGTAACTGTTTTTCGATCCTCTAAACAAACTGTTGCGATATGACCTGTCCTTCCGAAGAACGAGCGACCATCTTCTTTCCCACGCTGCGACCTCTCTTCACTTTAGTTGGCAACTCCTCGAACGGAAACACCCATTCAGCAGATTGTCTTTTAGTTTCAGGATCATAAAAATAAATAAATAAATATTTTACAACATCACATACATTGATCTGACTCCGAGATAGTTTAGCTCAAGCACCTGTGTTACGGATATCAGAATCAACTCCTCAACGGTAAGGAGTCAAAGGATAACTCTTTCAATACTTTATTCACAATTAGTTTGTTAGTTATTTGGCGGGGAGGAGGAAGGGAGGGGAGGCTGCTAAAAAATGAGACACTGAAACTCATAAAAAAATATACGTTTACAAATCACAAATCCGTTTTTATTTTAAATATCGATCAATTTGACTGACCGGTTGGCGCAATTGGTAGTGACCCTGCCTCTTACGCCAAAGGTCGTGGGTTCGATCCCCACCCTGGACAAACATTCGTGCGCTGACACTTGTGTTTGTTCAGTGTCTGGGTGTAATATATGTATTTAGGTATATATTTGTGTTCCTCTGTTGTCTGATATCTGTAAGACAAGTGCTTAAGCTACTTAGTACGGAATTAGGTCAACGTATGAGATGTTGTGAGAATTATTATTATTATTAATTATGTATTTATTATCTAAATTTCGTTGCAATCAATAAAAACTGGTGGCGGCGTCGCTGATCCATATAGGGCCTTATCGTGGTATTGGGCAGTCGCGCCAACAGACCGTGTAGCGAAGCTATCGTCCTGATTGAGATAACTCCTGTAGGTCTGCCGCCGCCGCTCTCTGATACTGACACCATCCATCATACATAAAAAAAATGTTTCGTTAACAAAGTTTGAATTAAGTATTTAATGGATGGAGTCTCAATTCAAGCCGAAAAGCCTGTGTTTGGAAACCCCTACATAATATAATACATTAGACGTGTGTAACTGTTTACTGAAACGACTCAGTGATCCAACTCAGCCTAAAGACTCAGCCTAAAAAGCCTAAAAAAATGCTAGACTAAATAGCAAGTTCTTTTTGATTGCCAAAAAAATTATAATAAACGAAGAGTGTAATCATACGAAAAACGTTTGAAAAAAATAAATACACTAAATGAATGAATGAATGAATGAAAACATTTATTTCGACCGTCATGCGGATCATTTAACAGAAATACACATAGTCCTAATGTCAATCAAATTATATAAAATAATATACTATATAATAATATACTAAAGCAAATTTGGCAGTGGTGTGAGAGCCGCAACCTTTTTCTATTCGCTTCCTACATTAAATCTAATGTGTGTAAATTAAGTGGACTGTAGTTTTGGCGAAACGAAAAACGAAAACAAAAAAATGGTTGTTTGCTCTGCTAGACCGGGAATCGTAATCTTGTGCACTACTTACATGGAATCCCTGGAGCTTGTGGAACGGGTTCACACTAAAAGGTTCAAACCTAGCACAGCTGAGACTAATGTTATTTTACCCAAAGTGGAACACTCCTCCTCGTAGGCTGCCAGAAGACGATGCGGTGGTTGCAGGCACAAATTAGTTATGCTAATTTATAAAGAAATTATTGATAATATACGATTATCTAATTATATATTTTAATTTATAATTTTTAACCGCCAAAAACGTTTTGATACTTCACCAAAAAATGTAGACTATATCCTACCAGTGTGGCAAGCGAAAAATTAATAAATTTTCAATTTGGTCAAGAAAATATTTTTTTTATTTTATTTTAAATTTAATTTAAGTGAAAGCTGAACATCTAAGGATAATATAGTAGCCGACGCTGAGTCACGTAAAAATCATCCCGATATAGAATGGGAACTAGCCAACCATGCATTCGATTCTATTGTTCACACATTTCGACAACCAGATGTTTGTCTTTTTTGCCAGTGTGTGTTGACTTGTTTGCCAGTGGGATCAACACAAAACGCGAAGATCAAATCCTGACGCAGAGGCGATAGATGCATTTACTGTCTCATGGTCATCATATTTTTTCTACGCTTTCCCTCCATTTTCAATTGTTGTATAAACCCTCAAAAAGATTATATCGCTACAGGCATACGTATAGTCCTTCTTTGGCCAACACAACCTTGGTATCCCCTTTTTAGGGTTCCGTATCCAAATGGCAAAAAACAGAACCCTTTTAGATTCGTCATGTCTGTCCGTCCGTCCGTATGTCACAGCCACTTTACTCCGAAACTATAAGAACTATACTATTGAAACTTGGTAAATAGATGTATTTTGTTAACCGCATTACGATTTTTACAGAAAAAGTTGGAAAAAATACAAAATTGGGGGGGTCTCCATACTTGAAACTGAAACTCAAACATTTTTTTTTCATCAAACCTATACGTGTGGGGTATCTATGGATAGGTCTTTGATGTTGAGGTTTTTAACATCATTTTTTTCTAAAAATAATACTTTGCGCAAGAGACGCTCCCAATTGTTCCAAGTGTTAAATTGTGTGTGATGTGTAGATTCTCCCCCCCTCTAACTTCTATAATAAATGAATTTATTTATTTATTTATTGGATTATCAACATAAGAAACAGCAATACATAATTATTATCACAGTGACATAGAATTAATAATTTTAACTGCACTTACAATTAGAGATAACCACATCTTGCATAAGTTAAAAAAATAATGGGAATAAAATAATGTCATATGAATTTTGAATGATAAATTTATGAATTATAAAACTAAAAAAAATATATGATTTACATAATCACGAAAACTAACAACGAAAATTGGTTTGAACTAGATATAATGTGTACCTAGTTTTTTTTAATAGGTTATAAACCGTAAACCGCAATTTAGCTTCCATATATCTTACTTGCTGCTACGGAACACTTCATGGGCGAGTCCGACTCGCACTTGGCCGGTTTTTTCAGTATTTTGGTTTCGGATACAATTACCTTTTCCCCCAATGATAATGTTATAATATCTCATTGCAGTTCACCGGAGCGCCAGATCCACGAGCCCTTGCAGGCATCTTATCCGGTCTGCACTATCGAGACGAAGCTTGCCGAAATCGTCACTAGATATTATGATGGCCTCCCTGTCTAACAACTCAATCAAACAGTACGGACGTCTGTTTGCGTAAATGGTGGATTTTTTGTCAGTCAAAAAATGTAGACATTTTCTGTGACTGTATTCCAGTAGTAAATAAGTTTCTTAACCGAATTCTTTAACAGCGGCTCTCAATATGGAACTGAAAATTCACTCTGTAGCGCGGGAAGTTAGTGTGCTTACGCCAATTCCCTTTGATAATCAAGCACCAGCGCCATCTAACGGCGACGCTCAGTACCTTTCCGCGTCCCTCTCGCGCATGCTCCCACGCCGAGTGCCGAAGCGTCCGAAACGATACACGGATTACGATTGCGAGGATTGATAAATAGTTATTAATAAGACAGTTACTTCATTACCCTTTTTAGTGTTATACGAATGTTTGCACCTGTGTGAAGTGTTATTTTACTGATTAAACGCTCTTGTGTATGGACTCGTGTGTTTTCATGAACTAAACATCACCGAAAACTAATGACGGCTAACATCGCCCCGTTTCAACTCGTGTTATTACTTGGGCCAAATATTTCAAAAGACGATCGAAACCAGAGGGGACCTCTGGATTCGAAAAGGTGTTTTTCGATTAAGACCACCACTGCCAAAATATAATGCGACATGGGATACAAATTGCGTCCTTGATTACCTAAACACCTGGTATCTGACAATTTAATTTTAGTTCAACGACAATAAAATTAATTACGACAATTTAACATTAGATCAATTTTCGAGAAAAACTCCTACTCTTATTTCTCTGACATCAGCACATAGAATCCAGACAGTCTCTAAAATTAACATTGCTAATCAATATTAATTTTTATTAAAACTAAATTTGGACATTGTTCAATAACAATGTCCAAATTTAGTTACAATAAAATTCCTGATCCAATTAAGACTACGCGTCCTGGCTCAAAACAGCCCATTATCTATCTACCTTTTTAGGGTTCCGTAGCCAAATGGCAAATAACGGAACCCTTATAGATTCGTCATGTCTGTCCGTCTGTCCGTCCGTCCGTATGTCACAGCCACTTTTCTCCGAAACTATAAGAACTATACTATTGAAACTTCGTAAATAGATTAATTTTGTTAACCGCATTACGATCTTTACACCAGCCCTTAGTAAAATATTTGAAAAAATTATATTCCATCAATTATTAGGTCATTTTCATTTTCATTTCATTTTTCAACGGTAAATTTGGAACGTTTTTAGATTTTTTTGAGATTCTACTTGTCTAATAGCTTCGTACAAGTAAACTAAATCCTTATAATAGCCTAAAGAGGCGACTTTCAGCAATAAAAAAAATATGGTACCTTGTAGAAAGAAATTATGACATAATTTTGTCTCAAAAAAATCTTTAATTCACGGGTTGGGCATACTAGCGACGCTAATTAATTTAAATTATTAGCAACTAAACCGGATATCAATATAACAATTTCGAAGCTGCAGCATCTCGGAAAACACATATACTATTTATTTAATACTTATCTTTTGGGTCTGCTTTTGTAAAAAACAGATCAAAAACTAGTGCACAATTATTAAATAAATAGTATAAATGTTTGCTTAGGGATGCATGGCTTTAGCGATTCACCGTCGTACTTTTTTACCCTACTACGGCGAAGCAAAAAGGAGGGTTATGATTTTGACCTGTATGTCTGTATGTATGGTTGTTCATCTGTTCCCTCATAACTTTTAAACTAGTGATCATATTTGAACAAATGACGTGTCGTTAGATGCGTCTTGATTATCTTCTGGTTAAAGCCTACGTGACGTCACGTTAAATTGACTACAGCGCCCTCTAGGGGACTTAGAGTAAGGAACTAAAAAAAAATTGCTACCGTGTGGGGTATCAAATGAAAGAGCTTTTATAGCACGTTTCAAATATGTAATTTTATTGACATAACTAAAAATATGTTAAATATAAATAAATTTTAAAAACAAAATCCGACTACCAAAAATCACTCTCTAAAAAGTACGAAACAAGAAAATTGACTCTGCTGAAATTATTATGCCGTATTGCTGTGGTCGTATGCCACAATGATTTTATTTTATTAGTATTTTTTATAGCTTTTTCGTACTTTTTAGAGCGTATTATTTTGGTAGTGGGGTTTTAGTTTCTATTAATAAATGTCTCAAAGCCGTGTGGTCCCGGAAGAGTAGAATAGGCCACCCTCACTCTTACCGAGGTGTCGTAAAAGGCGACTAAGGTAAAGCTGCTGGCATGATCATCAGCACCCAGAGAAGGAAAACTCTGCATTTATATCAAAACCCTCGCCAACCCGTTTGCCAAGCGTGGTGAGTATGGCAATTACCCCTCATGTGATTGAGGGAGGCCCGTGCCCCAGCAGTGGGGACTTAAATGGGCTGATGATGATGATGATGAATAAATGTCTCATAATCGTCACAATTAATAAAAATTCCGCGGGCGTTAGCTACGTCGATGCCTCACCTTGTTCACCGACACACCCTGTATAGAAACGAAAATCGTTATCCCTTAATGCCACGAACCCCGCCGTGTTGTAATAAACATACATAAATTAGGACTCGCACCGCAAGTATGTTTATTTGTTCTAACTCGAAAGCGTTGTTTCAATCCCCGGCATTAAAGATAAGCAAAATACCTACTGACTAACCAAATATCATAAGGTCATAAGACTCATAGAATGAATGTTTTGTTAAATTAACATAAAGTAGCTTACTTACTACGCTGGCTCAGCGATCCAAAGTGGGTCTTGGTCTCCGACGTCAAAGTTCGCCATTTTTTGCGGTTTAAAAATGGTTGTATCGGATACTCCAACCATTTCTGCGAGTTGTTTCTTCTTTAGTCGAGCATCCTCGAGTACAATTTTTTCGACTTTTTGGATAAGTTCTGGCGTGGTCACCTCGATGCTTCTGCCCGGCCTCGGGTCATCTTAAAGTTATTCCCTTCATTGTTTGAATAAACTGTGCCACTTGTACACCATGGTTTTTCCTGGGCAAGAGTCGCCGTAAACCGATGACATCTCATTCAGTATGGTCTGAACTGACTTTCCTTGTTCGGTAAGGAACTTTATTACGGCACGATATTCGATTTTCTCCATATTTCGCTTTTTACTCCCGATTATGTTGCTTGGTTGACGATAGCTCGAAGACTAATTGCCTAAGAACAATGAAATCTCATATTTATACTAATTAAGAGTAGCTGAACTCGTTACGACTATAATGAGCATAATCACCCCCCTCTAACCCCCTCATTCCGCGAATATAAAAACGCACCCTTGTAGCTTTAGTAAAAACTACCATTAGCACTGGCAAAAAAAATCGTAAGGAAATCTGCATGTTTCGGATAGTTTCTGAAACGTGTAACTATGATTCAGTTGGTCTGGTTCCCCTGTAAAGGGTTGCGAATTTCAGACGGCATTCGCTTCATTGTAATTACCAGACTCTAAAAATCTTGAATCATGATCCAAGCGTACTGGGCTCCACAGAGACAGCTTTGGACGCAACCGGGAATCACACGAAAGTTAAGTAACAGTATAGGTATCTGTCCCACTGCAGGGCATAGGCCTCAATCATAGAAATCAAGTCATCGCTACTATGATGGGATTAGGCTTAATCACCACGCTTGCCTAACTATTGGTGATAATCACAAAACTCCAAAAAACTAAAACCCGACTACCAAAAAACCACGCTCTAAAAAGTACGAAACCAGAATCGGCTGAAATTATGATACCGAATTGCCGTGGTCGTATGCCACATTGATTTGATTTAATTATATAATGAATCTGATTTACTACAGTAGGTTGCATACGATCACGGCATTTTTATAGGTTATTGTTTTTAAACTTTATTTATATTTAACATGTTTTTAGTAATGTAAATAAAATTATATATTTGAAATGTACTATAAAAGCTCTTTCATTTGATACCCCACACGGTACCATCAAGCATTTTTTTGTTAGTTTCTTTCTCTAAATCCCCTAGAGGGCGCTGTAGTCAATTCAACGTGACGTCATGCCGCCTATAACCAGAAGACAATCAAGACGCTTCTAACGACACCTCATGTGTTCAAATATGATAACTAGTTTAGAAGTTATGAGGGAACAGATGAACAACCATACATACATACATACAGGTCAAAATCATAACCCTCCTTTTTCTTTCCCCGTAGTCGGGTAATTATAATAGCTCGGGCCGGGAATCGAACCCAGGCTTCAAGATCACTGTTGGTTACTTTTAAACATCTAATCTAAAAAACTTAATTATCTAGGTGCATAAATACTAACAACAATGCTCGAGAGCCAAAAGTCGACACCACAGAGTACTTTTAATAGACTTAGGACACTGAAAAATCTCGATAAAAACAAAAAACTAATATTATATAATGCTGCCCCACTCTGAGCCCATAGCTGCCCCACTTTTGAGACCATGGCTGCCCCACTCTGGGCTCATGGCTGCCCCACCCCGAACCCATGACTGCCCCACCCTGAGCCCATAACTACCCCACCTTGAGCCCATAACTGCCCCACCCTGAGCCTATGGCTGCCCTGCCTCGAGCCCATGACTGCCGCACCCTGAGCCCATGACTGCCGCACCCTGAGCCCATGATTGCCCACCCTGAGCCCTTGACTGCCCCACCCTGAATCCAAGTCTGGCAACGCCCATTGCCTGTAGTTTCAGGTAACAAGGTTGTTATTATCCCAAAATAACGCCATAATTTCACCAGCACACGGATAATTATTTGATGCTTGTCAACACGCCGCCTCAGGCAACTTTGTCTAACAGACAGCGGTGGTTGTCAAACTGTGTTAATATACCTACCTATATTTCTATATACCTCGTTGGCCTAGATGGCGCAGGTAGTCTAAAGCGACGGCTGCTCAAGAGGTCCCGGGCTCGAACCCGGGATCGTGTCAAAAAATTGTACCTAAGTTTTCGGAAAGCATTTTTAGTGTCAGCCCGGAGTCTGGAAGTTGGCGGCCTTGTACCCCCGTGCCCCAGATAGCACGTTAAACCGTTGGTCCTGCGCCCGATCCCTCTCCGGTCGTGTCACAGTAGTGTAAGGGAATAGAGAGTGCACTTGTGTTTGCGCACTCACTTTAGCACTATAATATATCCTGCGTACGTGTCTGATGGTTGAGATTGGCCGCCGTAGCCGTCATCGGTTGGAGGATACTATACATTGATGTGTGGCTATGGGTACAGCTGCCACCTATTTCGTCTCCGTGGCAGCTTGAGAACATCTGCCTCAGCTAATAACGTGATTATCTAATAACAAGACGAATGTCCCGTCACGGTTTGTTCCGCTGGCTATTATTTGCCCCGGACTTGTCCTGTCCAAATAATAACAATATTTTACCTAAATGTACCTAACTTACTATATTGATGACTTACCTATTAGTCAATACGTACACCTATTTATTAGAAGCTTTCATTATTTTTCTCTAACTCGGAAAAAAATGTTATCAAAATTAGAATATAATAAATAAATAAAAAATCATTTCATAGATTTTTTGCCGTGATTATGCCGTGTGGTCCCCGGCAGATGCCGTGTGGTCCCCGGCAGAATGCCGTGTGGTCCCCGGCAGAGTAGAATAGGCCACCCTCACTCTTACCGAGGCCCGCGCCCCAGCAGTGGGGACTTAATCCTCCCTCAATCACATGAGGGGTAATTGCCATACTCACCACGCTTGGCAGACAGGTTGGCGAGGGTTTTGATATAAATGCAGAGTTTTCCTTCTCTGGGCGCTGATGATCATGCCAGCAGCTTTACCTTAGTCGCCTTTTACGACACCTTGGTAAGAGTGAGGGTGGCCTATTCTACTCTGCCGGGGACCACACGGCTACACAGGGGCCCGCTGTACAGGGAATGTGAAAGTAGGTAACTTTTTTTAGAGCCTACTGCACTTCCTTTTACAAGGGTGGCCTGTGGGCCGCATACACGCAAAGGGCCTTCAATTCCCTGCGGGTCCAGTATAATAATGCCTTCAGGATACTGCTGGGACTGCCTCGATTCTGTACCGCATCAGGTATGTTTGCAGACGTGCATGTCAGCTGTTTCTTTGCTACAATAAGCACAAAAAAGTGCATTCCTGGTGCGCAGGGTTCGAGGCAGCGGTAACAGTGTCCTGTGTGTGATAGCTACCAGGTTGGACTGTAGGTATGTACAGTGGCGGACACATCAAGCTATACAAAACTGTAAAATGTCTTCATTCGATTATAAACCTTATATTGTTACACATTGAGTTCGAAATCGATTGAGGAAATTTGACAGTTTTGTATAGCTTGACCTGTCCGCCACTGTACGTGAATCAGTGTTGTGCAACGGCTGGTGGCGGGCTGGTTCAGCGGTGATTCGGGTGTCTCCGCAATACCTACAACCTTATTTTGTGTTGCAATTTGTGTGATTATGTTGTGCAGCTTCATTATTTTGTTTTATTATTGTGCATATTGAGTCTTGGTTACCAACGTTGGTCAATGTTGGTCTTGGTTACAAAGCCCAAACATTGAACAAACACAAGTGTTCAACAAAGGAAAGGGTTTTCTGAGTGGTAATCGGACCATCGATAAGTCACTTCCAATAATGTGCAAGTATCTCTTATAAGCGGGGCGTGAAACGGCATCTCAATAGGCCATTAGGGTGAGGATGGCAGACACAATAGGTACTTTGTTAGTTCTTTTGTGCCTGTCAACCTCATATTTGGATTTCACGCCCGCTTACCATCAGGCGGAGTGAGGTCATCCTGATTGGCATTTCTATAAAAAAAAGTATTTTTTAAAGAAAATTAATTTATTCGCCTTTTCAGATGACGAATGCAGCAGTATATTTTTACAAAATACATAGATATTCTTTATTGCACGAAAACAAAATACGTAAGTGAATCGTTACGAAGATATTTTAACACTTTTTGAGGAAGAAAATCTCTCTTCAGATGTAAAAGCACGAACGACTCAAAGGTGTCAGCCACAATCACATTTCCCTACAAAATAGTGTTTCATAGCGTGTGCAAAATAAATTGAATGTGTATGCATTTTATGCAGGTCTATTCCCAGTTGCCCCCGCAAGGATTGCCACCGGTGGCAAATGGGAATTAAAAATCGCATTTGGCACCGGTAGCGACAGGGATTTATTTCCCCCCCTAAAACTTCGCTGTACATTGGTCGTTCCCCCTTTTCCTCCTAGAAAATGAAAGTTTATTCAAAACCCCTTATTTAATGATATCATTCAGGCTATAGGAAGTTTCTTACAAGGTAGTTTATTATTGAAGTAACAGATACTTTCTATCAGGAAATCATAGGGAGACCTATCTATGTAAGATATATGTAGGTGGGCACTCAAAAAGTTGATACAAATTTATGCCCTATCGGCAATCGTTTAGCGTGATCCGTCTGCTCGTCTGCCACTTAATACTTAAAAAAAAAATGACTTTCATTATTTAGGTAGCCATTTTTAATTATATTCAATCGAAATAAAAAATATATAAATGATCCATGTATTTTTATTGTTCCGCTTAAAATTAATTATGCATAGATTTTTACATTTTAGTTACTCTGAAATTGTACTGTTATGTAATAATGACCTAGCAATATTATGACGAAAGTTATTATTGCTGCTGAAAATTATCAGGCGTTATTTTATTAGGTAATTTGAAAATCTTGGTGGATAAAACTTATTTCATATTTAGTGGTGAGAGAGCTAAAGTTATAACTAACTCATGCTGTTATAAAAACAAAACCAATTTTACTCATACAATTTTACAAAAAAATTACAATTGTATGGGTTAGTTGCTACGATCTCACAGCAACAGGCGATAACATCTAAATCTATTCGTAGATTTCTCATTTTAAAAATATTTTTTGTATGAGCAAATCGACGGTTATTTTAGCTTTTCCCTGTCATCGTGGTCATGTTCAGATCATCTAAAATTGAGTTTTTCTTAGCGATCTTCGTAGGCAAATTCTAAATCGCATCAGGACAACATGTTGCTATAGAAAAATATCAGGCGTTATTTTCATAAACTTAGTGAAGTGACTGTAAGAACCGAAAAAGTCACGAGCACGAGAATTAGGCTCCTGACGTGACATTTTGTTTTCATACGATATATACCGTAAAACATAGTTCTTTTTTTGTATGGTTTTCATGTGACATTCGCCATGTTTTTTCATAATATCAAAAACCCGAGAGCAGGAGTCCAATTTTTGAAAACATGGCGGATATCACTTGAAAACCATACAAAAAACTACGTTTTAGTGATATATGTTGTATGAAAATAAATATCACAAGCACGACAATTAGGGAGTTGGGCTCCAGAGATTGCCTAATTCCAAAACACACAGTGAGACCAATCCTCGAGAAGCGGGACGTGATATATTGTCATCATACGATATACTATCACTAAAACATACTTTTTGTATGGTTTTCGGGTTATATCCGCCATGTTTTTTCATATCGAAAATCCTGAGAATTGGGCTCAATATCCCAATTTATAGTCAATGATGCTTATAATGGAAAAAATACTAACACACGAGTGACCAGGAAAAAAATAAGATCATGTGCATGTTATTTTTATTTGTATCATATAGTAAGGTTACACATTGTAACTACAGACCAAGTGAACAAGCATAAAAAGTTGAAACGTTAAAATAGCAAACTTTTATTAAAGCGTCAAACGTACATCACTAACTGTCAGTTTGACGTTTTTTTTATAGAAAATATTGCATTTCTCGCGTTTTGTGTGGCATTCAGCATTGCGCTTTTTTCTTTCGTTCACGTGGTCAAAATGATGTTAACTAGCGTATTTCGGACAAATTGTGAAGATTATGAGTGTTTATAATGTTGTTCGTGAGTGCATAGATGTTGTGATGAAGCTAAACTTCGGGGATCCTTTTTAGTCGCATAGTTACATTCTCTGTACTGAATTAGGTTGGTAAGCTATTCTAATACTCAATTCAAACGTTTCTTTCTACTTTTATATTAATACTTAATACATAATAGATGAAATTTCTTGCGAAATTCACCGCTAAAGTTATGTTTTTGTCTACGAGATTTGACAAAGATATTTGTGCATTTGGGTGAGGGCGCCACGTTCTAAGTGAAAATGTCAAACTTGACCAGTTTTCGGTAGCGATAATGCTAGTTCTGAATTTGGTCACGTTTGTTTTAACATTTGTTTGTTTGTAGTGAAGTGACACAAGCTAAGTTAAGGTGGTATTGGTAGATTAAGTTTAGTAAAATAATATTAACAGAACTAAGTGCTCTTCAGCATTAGAGTTATCTTGTAAATATTTGCTGGCGTCCCTAATAAATTTAGATCTACTTGAAAATACTGAAAATCTGCAAGACAGTAGGTATACTTGACAAACTATTCACCACTGGAAATTCATAGTTCACTTTTGTTTTTAAAATGCATTCACCTTACAATTTTTTTTATTTACAAAAGAGATAGGGTCTAGGATATCAACTTTGATATAAGAAAACTTCGATAAAAAATGCAAACTTAATGATTTAAGGTCCCACAGTGATGGGACTCCCTGTATACTTACGTGTGTCTTATTAACGGAGTGATGTGCAATCTTCTACCCAGTAGCCAGTCTTCAAAGCTTTTACACATTTACCAAACTTTTTTAATATGTGCATTTACAAAATTTTGATTCCTCCTACAGCTGTAAACATGGCCCAGGGCCGCTGCTCGGTGTGCGCGCTGGTCCTCAGCCACAGCATGGCGGCGCGCTGCCGAGACTGCAAGGACAACTTCCACCCGATGTGCGTGCCGAAACACCCCATGGCTCTGGCTCCGGGCCATCTGGAGTGGTGTTGTACCCCGTGCACTAAGAAAGGTCAGACTTGGGACAAAGTTAAATTAAAAGATTCACTAGCAATAGGCTAGTGGCCACTATTTTTATTATTTAATAGAATGGTTCATTACGATTAAATTACGCCATAAATAATAAATTATTTTGTAGCACTTTTCCTAATATATTTTAAATTATATTTTCGCTATACACCCATAAAAGTCGTCCGCCATAATGGTCTACTAATTATCTGTGCCGTGATGTCACTGTTATTGTAAGCAATACGCGTGACTGTTATGACTGTCATAACCATTTTAATGGAATAAATAAAAAGACCATGAATAACCTGAATCTGGCATTTTGTTGTTCACAATAGTGGTGACGTAGAACCATGGCCCATCCGCCAATCTTTTCAATAAAGGGAAAAAAAGCACAAATATCGTTATATTTTTAATTAAGTTGAATTTTTACAGCATTTTTATAAGTGGTGACATGAGCAACTTGCCTATTCATTTGTAACGCCTGTTGTCATCCCTAACACAAGTGCCACTACTTAGACCTGCTTCCGTAGTAGGTTAATGCCTCATTCATTGACCTGATTCCGTACTAAGCAGTAGCATGCATAAATAATTAATAGACTAACAAAATTCACATGGTCACATATTTTACCCCACATGTTCCAAGTTCCGGGTGGCTGTTTTTGGTGGAAAGTGGAATGTGACGTTATCATATTAACGAAATTTTAGTTCACCGATGTAATGATTCACCATACATATCACTGATATATTATTTATTTGATGTAATATTTCACCGAAATTTTATGTAAAGCTCTGCTGGACTACACGAACGCCAAGGCGCTACTTATGCGATGTCAATGAGGGTTTCCGCGTGTGAAAAATCCGCTAGATGGCGTACTGTTGGTCTGAGGTCCAACATTAACCGCATTGGTTGTGGAGTTATGGGTATACCTCACTCCTATAGTACTCCATTTGGCGGATTTTTCACACGCGAAAACCCTCATTGCTATAGCAAAAAATAAAAATATTGTATGAGTTGTTATATCATTAGGTCCAACCTGATAACCAGCGCGGCAGCGGCTGCAACCCGCTGCAGCAAATGCTGAGCTTGGATCTTGTTGACCACTTCACTTTGTTCCTTTTCTTCTTCCTTGCTTACTAGTATATGAATTAACTTATTTTATTAACCCCCGACGCAAAAACGACGGTGTGTCATAAGTTTGACGTGTCTGTGTCTGTCTATGGCATCGTAGCTCCCAAACAAATAAACCGATTTTGATTTTGTTTTTTTTTGTTTGAAAGATGAATACGGGGGGAGCGTTCTTAGCCATGTTGGATAAAAATCGATCCTAGATGGCCGCCGTCACAAAGATATGGATTGTCAGTTTTAACACAACTCTTAACACATTATTTATTTATTTATTTATTTATTGGCACACAAAACAGAATAACATCAAAAAAGCATCAAAATTAACAAATTAAATATTTTTAGTCCAGACATTATCCCAAAATCATGTGTAGACATCAAAACATCAAAAGCAATGAGACTAAATAAAAATGTCTACTATAAAAAAAAAAACAAACCTCAGATCTTAAAATAACAATTAATAATATTACAAGTAACGTGCGGCTATATTGGTCTAAATTATACACTTTTGGAGATATTTGAGGTTGCCATTAAATATATCTATAGAATTATAATGATTTATCAGGAGTTCATTGTAGAGGCGACACATTCTAACTACAGGGTTAAAGTATGATGGGTTGTTTTTATATGTTAAAATTTTGGTTTGGTTGGACATTATGGGTATCATATAAAAGGGCTATAGTAACAGAATATATTTATTGTGACAAATTTCAAATCCAAGATGGCCGCCGTCGGGGGTTTTTTTAAATTTTCAATTTAATGTTTTAATCAGAATGTGGCTTTTATTGTTTTTGTTTAAATATTTCTTTCCTTTGTATTACTGTGCAATTTCCTTATGTTTATGTTATGTGTCCCATACAGGATGTAAATAGACCCTTAACCAAGCCGGCGTCTACGCACTCAGACCCTTAAAACAAGTCCTAGAACAAAAAATGATTGATGGTAAACGAAGTTGATTTTTTGGTCTCAATTTTAATCCTATAAACGGACAACGTAATAAACAGCGTACACCGGACCGTGCCGCACGCGCGCCCGCGCCTCAGTCGCCGAGGTGCGTCCCCCGCACACCCCCCCGCCCCGCTCTCAAACATTTACATTGCGGGCTGTACGTTTTAAAGCCATTTTCCCCTATTTTGAACAAATATAAAATTTTGAACAAATTTCTATGGACAAAAATTAGGTAATAATGTTTGAAATTTATTTACATTAAAATCTTGAGATTTTTATTTTGACTTTGACCTTCAATAACTTGGAAAGTATTGAGTTCCCAGGTATGGTCTAAAAGGAAAAAATGGTCCTGATGATGTGCTGAATACATAGGTGTCGGTTTCGTTAAGGGTCTTTTTACACCTTGTGTATATAAATCGTTAGCCATGTGGTCCCCGGCAGAGTAGAATAGGCTACCCTCACTCTTACCGAGGTGTCGTAAAGGGCGACTAAGGTAAAGCTGCTGGCATGATCATCAGCACCCAGAGAAGGAAAACTCTGCATTTATATCAAAACCCTCGCCAACCCGTCTGCCAAGCGTGGTGAGTATGGCAATCACCCCTCATGTGATTGAGGGAGGCCCGTGCCCCAGCAGTGGGGACTTAAATGGGCTGACGATATTTAAATCTTGTATGTGGTCAATAAATGATTACTTACATTATCTGCGGCACATTCCAGTATGGGCGACGTGTCGCAAAACGCACTGCGCGGCGTGCGAGACGAGCGCGTCCGGCGCCGTGTGCCGCGTCTGCGCGCGTCGCTTCGCCGCCGTGTGCGCCAACATCGACGAAAAGCATGTGAGTCTACGAGACCTGGCAAAAACGACGCCCTGTTGTTCTAATGGCTTAAATATCGGACGGTGATATCGGGGTCCTGGGTGCGATTTCCTAGTCGAGCAAAAAGTATTTTTCGTACATAGCTCGGGTTTGTGATCACCTTGGAGAGAGTAGTGATCAGGCCCATCATAGTAGCGATAACTTGATTTCTATGATGGAGTCCTTTGCCCTGCAGTGGGACAGTATACAACGTTATTTTTTCCATCGTTTACATCCCGAAAACCTCATAATAGGTCGATACTTACCATACCATACCATTTACGATTAAATGAAGTCCATTTAGCGTGCTAGATCAGCAAAATAAAAATCAGCTGTTCCATACATAATTATTATTAGGATATTCTATTTTGTATGGAACAGCTGATTTTTTATAGTTCCGTAGCCAAATGGAACCCTTTTAGATTCGTCATATCTGTCTGTCTGTCCGTCCGTCCGTATGTCCGTATGTCACAGCCACTTTTTTCCGATGATATAAGAACTATACTATTGAAACTTGGTAAATAGATGTATTTTATTAACCGCAATACGATTTTTACTCAATAACAGGATTTTTTTTATGGGGATCCCCATAGTTAGAACTGATTCTTAATTTTTTTTTTCATCAAACCCATACGCGTGGGTTATCTATGAATAAGCCTTTATTCGCAAGAGACGCTCCCAAAGTGGTAAAATGTCCCCCCCCCCCCCCTCTCTAACTTCTATAATAAAATAATTATAAAACTAAAAAAAAACATTGAAATACATTACCATGAAACTAACATCGAAAATTGGTTTGAACTAGATCTAGTAAGTAGTTTTTTTTTATAAGTTATAAACCGTAAACCGCCATTTACCTTCCATATATCTTACTTGCTGCTGAGTCCGATTGGAACTTGGCCGGTTATTTTTTCGCTTATTTTGTTGATAACGAACGTGCTAAATGGATTTCATTCACGATGCCTATTACGGGGTTTTCGGGATGTAAACGAGAAAAAAAAATTAAGGTATATTGGCTGATACTTTACTTTTTTTTTACGAATGTTTTATTCGCAGATGCGTCGCTTAGTCCAAGACCCGGCACCGTGGACGTGTCCCATGTGTGTGACGTTACCCGTCACCCTCCTGCCCCCTGCGCCCACCTACACCATGGTAGCCAAGAAGACAGACAACAACGAAGGTGAGTGAATGTAACGGAATGAACGGAAGATGACACAAATTATAAAAACCGGCCAAGTGCGAGTCGGACTCGCCCATGAAGGGTTCCGTAGCAGCAAGTAAAATATATGGAAGTTTATTGCGGCAACGATTTATGACGCATTAAAAAATCTATCTAGTTCAAACCAATTTTCGTTGTTAGTTTTCACTGATCGTCGATACCACAGTGCCTAAAGACGAAAGCCCTCAATCAGTGCGTCCTACCCGTCATGACATACGGAGCCGAAACGTGGACACTTACGGTACGGCTGGTCCACAAGTTAAAGGTCGTTCAGCGGGCTATGGACCGAGCAATGCTCGGCGTCTCTCTCTGAGATCGATTCCGAAATGAGGTGATCCGGCAGAGAATCAAAGTCATCGACATTGCTCACCGGATTAGCAAGCTTAAGTGGCAGTGGGCTGGTCATATTAGCCGCAGAACCGACAACCGATGGGGTAAACGAGTTCTAGGAGACCGCGTCTTGGCAAACGTAATGAAGGGCACCCTCTGGCTAGGTGGAGGGACGGTCTGCGCAGGATGGCTGGCAAGAGCTGGATGCGAGAAGCCGTGGATAGATCACGATGGCGAACAATTGGAGAGGCCTACGTCCAGCAGTGGACTGCGATAGGCTGATGATGATGATGAAATATTATAATAACAATGAAATCGTCGTGTGTTGTGTCACAGACTGGAAGAACAACCACAAGAGCCCGCACTGCCTGCGTTTCTGCGCCGGCCTCGGCCGGGACACGTCCTGGAAGGTCCCCTGCATAGGTAATTAACATTTTTATGTGATAGGTGTCGCCATGGCCAGTAACTTTATGAATGTTATCAAAAAGCATTAAATTGAATACCTAATTTCGTGGTTCCGGGCAGGGTTTGAAGTGATAATTATCAATGATAATTATCTTTGATAATTATCAAGATAAATATTGGTTGATAAATATCTTGATAAGTATAATCGAAAATATTTGCCATTTGTTACTCAGATACAGAAAACCCCCGTCCAGTTAATGCAGTTGAGGTTGATGAAGATGATATTCCACTCATCAATTTATTTTAATTAAATAAGTACAAGTATTATCGTTGTAAAAGTATTATATAATTAGTTGATTAACTGCTCGTATTTTGGTTTGCAAGTTATTATACACGAAATTATAAAAATAAAAAAATAAAAGTTGACCTTGATTGTAAAATGTCTCTAATTTATTTAATCACTTGATTCTAACGTAAAATATTGATATGTAATATCAGTTAAGAAAGGATTACTAGGCTTATATCTGTTTGATAATTATCTGATAATTATCTTGATAATACGGTATACGACTACTTTTTCTTTAATTTTGTAATCAAAAGACCTCTCAATGATAGAAGCATCGTTGAAAGAATCACTTGATTCTCATTTAAACTACCTGAGATATCACAACTTTAAAATCACATTATTTTGGGCAAACCCAAAACGCTCCATACAAATGGCGACTTAGATGTGACGTCACACTTAAGTATTTTGTATGCATATCATTTGAATTTTGTATGGTAGCTATTACAAATGTTTCTTTTATGTCAATGGTTCTATTATAATAATTGGTGCAAATTGTATGGGTTATTCAATGGCATAATTTTTATACTTTTAAAATGGACTTGCCCATGAATCTTTGAATGACCATAAAACCGGCTAGACGTTATATTTTAATTGAGAATTTTTGCCTTTGGCATATATTGACCTATATTTTGACAAAATATTTATATTTTGTAAAATCTTGAACTTAGTCGTATACCCTATTATCTCGATAATGGACAACATTTCAAAATTGCTAAGCTCTGAAACAAAAAATACCAATTCTTTGTTTACTTTTCCGGTGCTCGAATATATATTTATTAATTTTTATATTGCTTATTTACTGAGAAAAAAATTAAAAACTAAAAAACGTAAGATGACGTCATCGGACGGCAGAATGTAAAATATTTCTTTCCTTAGCACATTATAGTTTTAAATTTACGAAATGCAATCCATGACAGGTAACTGTCAAAAAAAAAGACAACTTGTATCGTTGAATGTTGAATGACGTGACAATGTGACACTAGTATTATGTACCTCTGACAGTAGTACCTTTTTTATTAAAACAATGGTAAGCAAAAGGAATATCGCGTATTCAGCCGTCAATGACGTCATATGGCGCTTACGTCTATATAGAATATAAAGAATTTCAATAATGATTGTATGCATGAAAATGGCCAAATTTTGAAAAGAAAAAATATGGGTCGTCATTTATGTCTATTTTCATATAAAAAAACAATGGGACATGTTAAAAATAGAAATGTGGTGCCATTATCAAAGGACATATTTATCTTGATAATTTCAAACCGTGGTTCCGGGCTGTTGTGACGTAGTTGTGGTTGTTGTTGTTGTTGGTGTAGCGTGCGGGCGCAAGTTCAGCCAGCAGTGCGCGCAGCTGCCGCGGGCGGCGCTGGAGGCGCCCTGGCGCTGCCGCGACTGCTCCGCGCCCGCCGCGCAAGCGCCAGGTCCGTATGTCCGTATGCCTGCGAGCCCTGTGAAATACAAATATACAACCCGTGCCGATAAAGAATGGGATCAGAAATGGCGGCGCATATATTTACTACAGTCTATACTCGCACCGGGTGCGAGTATAGACGCAAATAGTGTGCGAGCGAGAAGTAAATAGATGCGCCGCCATTTCTGATTCCATTCTTTATCCGCACAGGTAGTACATACAAATACAAATATTACAATAGTTATCTACGACATTTCTACCATGTACCTTATTTTTGAGTTTCCGATATTTGATTGATTGTTTGAATCGGGTCCAAATCACTGAATTGAGTATTTATAACCCCAGATAATTTCGACAGAACGCCGACTATATACCAAAACTGGTCAGGGAGGCGATTGAAATTACAAAGTACAAAAATTTCAATCGTAAGGGGGTTTAAATTGTCAAATGTCTGGAATTCAGTGATTCGAAAATGTAATAAGCGTAAAACTAAACAACGTGTCATTTCGCGGACAGAGACTGAGAGTGTTGTGTGTCGAGAACAGGTGCGAGGAAATAGTGAGTTAGTGAACAGTGGTACCGCCGCGCACCTGCGGTACCCAGGAAGGTAGACCGATTTGTCTGCCAGTAACATCTTACCCGCAAACACTTCAGTTACTCCGTGACCATGGCGCTTGCAACAGTGTCGAAATATCGGAAACTCAAAAATAAGGTACATGGTAGAAATTAGTATGAATATTGGTTTGTATTGTTGAGTATTGGTTAGTGACCATAAAAGTTTAAAACAATATACAAATACAAATAGTTTATTGTGCTTACTTTGAAATAATTTGTACATTACATAAAAGCTAAATAACTACAAATATTTTGCTAATATCAACTAAATATTGCAGGTAAGTACAAAACGAATGATTATTTTTTTTCCGTACTAATCAAAATTGTGTTACGGCAAGTAATAATAATAATAATTCGTTTATTTCAGGCAACAAGATACCTTCAAAAATATTTCATTAGCCCATATAATAAATACCTTACACTCTAACATACATACATAATAAAATAAAATACACTTTTTTTTTCAAATTACGACCTCAGCTGGTAGCTGTCCTCGAAGCTTCCGAAAGACGACTCCCTGCGGCCAGAAGTCCTCCCTAATAAAGGTCGCCAGGGAGTGAGTCGGTGCTCTCACCAAAAACAAACTAAAGTTCACTTTGTGGCGAGACTCCGACCGTTCGACCCTCAGCGTCCAGTAACGTAGGCTACGACTCCCTCGACCTTCGCAGACCAGTGTAGGCGGGACACGTACAGCTGCGTTGTGATTCGGATAAAATTAATTTAATGTGTAAATAGTAATTTATTTGATAACAGTGTGTGTTGTAGGGAGGTTTTAAATCCGATCCGTACCAATAGATGGCGCTGGACGTATACTACATCACGCATGGATTGGTGCGTTTCGATTTACATAAAGCCCAGCGGCCATATATTAATAACGGTCTGGAGACCAATTTTTGATTTACTCGTATGACTTAGCGTCGTCACATTCGCCTTCTAAGGCGCATGAAGCCAATTTTCTTTATTTTTGAATCATTCCATTTCATTGTTGCCAATATTATACGGTTAATTTACATTCTAAACCTTCCATGTAGAATTTTACAAAAACTGGTAACTTCCGCATTGCAAACGGAATGTAAAAAACCATAGACTATTGGCTGTAAGTCTTTCCTTATTTGTCACAAAAAAGTATGAATATCACATTGTGTCAACTATTGAAACCAGTCAAAGCTATTCACAATTATTTTGACGTTGCTTCTAGCGCTCGCTTTAAGTCACTCGACCAACGAATAGGTGGGGTCACTCGTTGCAGACGAATGATTCAGAAATGTGGAATATCTTATACGCCATCTAGCGGATATTTCACACGCAGTGGCGCCCATTACGTCGGAATATAGGGATTTGAGGACTGTCACGATTAGTGACATCTATCGTATGCCCCGAGGAAACCGTCATTCGACCACGGCGACACGGCATAATAATTTCAGCGGAGACTATTTTCTGGTTTCTTACTTTTTAGTGGTAGGGGTTTCAACCATCATTTCTATGTCGGCAGAGTTCGACTTTAAAGGCACGGACGCCGGCCGTCTCTTCGCGGCCATCTGCCACAGCGCCAAGGGCAAGGAGCTGAAGCGCTTCGCCAGCGCGTACCTCTCGCACCATCCCTACAAGTACAAGGTAACTTAACGTCCGTTAGGTACTTGGGCGCGGAAGCCGGCTGTCGCTTCGCGGATCTGCTGTAGCTCCAAGAGCAAAAGTATTAGAAAACTGTGCGATATTAGTATGTCGGAGCGTCGGCACAGTGGCGCCCTCTATCATGTTTGGAAACTTCAAGTTACTTTACTTGGGTGGAGTCGATATAGCGATGATGTGATACTTTTTGCTTGTTTCCATCGCCAGCTATTTTCGATTTAGCGAGCTGTCAGTTTGACGTTTGCACTGGAGACACGCGGGAAACAATGTATGGATTCGGAGTGTGTTTTCTTAGTAAATGTTGGTGTTTGCTTTGGTTTTGTGATGGGATTCGATGGTGGTGATACCAGAACGGACTGTGGGATCGCGCAGCGAACAAATGCAGATGAATGTAGAATAATCATCGCTATGTCGAACGTGCCACGTTTCCGCTTTTATCCTTGTGTGTTCTTTTGCATTGCATGTTGATTATTTGTTCAATATACGCTTGAGACTTCCGAAAATGACTTCGCTTTATGATTTGTGGACTCTAATTGCAATATTGCCATCTTGCACAACCAGTCTGATAACGAGAGCTCGGACCAGCCTCCGATAAATATAATAATATCCTCCAACCGATTACGGCTACGGCGGCCAATCTCAACGATCAGCCACTTACGCAGGATATTTTATAGTGCTCAAGTGTGTGCGCAAACACAAGTGCACTCTCTATTCCCTTACCCTCATATTCCGATGGGACACTACTGTGATACGACCAGAGAGGGATTGGGCGCAGGACCAACGGCTTAACGTGCTTTCCGAGGCACGGGGGTACAAGACCGCCATTTTTCAGACTCCGGGCTGCCACTAAGAATTTCTTACCGAAAACTTAGGTACAAATTTTTGGCCCGACCCGGGGATCGAACCCGGGACCTCTTGCACAGCCGTCGCTTTAAAGTGCGACCCACTAACCACTGCGCCACCGAGGCAGGCAAAATAAGGAAATATAATAATCATATTATTAGCACAGCAATAGCACGTAGAATGCTAATTAAAGTTATATAAAAATAGCAATAATTGCCAACCTTACTATACAACGTTATATTTTATCGTTAACATCCAGAACACCGCTCGACCGGCCGAGGGTACCGGAAGCCCATATCCGGGGGAAATGGGGGTTTAAATGATGGCAGCGCACTTGTGTGCACTCCACTGGTGTCGCGGGTGTCTATGGGCGGCGGCAATCGCTTACCATTAGGTGACCCGTCTGCTCGTCTGCCATCTGTCACAAAAAAAACTTCATAAAAGTTATTGTCAGTGAAGTCCATTTATTTTGACCGTGGGAGAGCCACGCTTCGGCGTGAATGACTCGACCGGAGTGATACCACGGCCTCACAGAAAACCGGCGTGAAGCAGCACTGTGTTGTGTTTCGCTGCGTGAGCGAGGGTACCGGCCCAATGCGGGGGGAAGGGGAGTTGAAAGGTTGCCAGCGCACTTGTGACTCCACTCGGTGTACATGGGCGCCGGCAATCGCTTACCATCAGGTGATTGGTCTGCTTTTCTGCTACCTATGTCATATTTTTTTTAACATGTTATATCAACAAAATAATCGAAAAAAACCAGCTGTTCCATATATTATTGCCGGGTGGATATTCTATTGTGTATGGAACAGCTGATTTCTTTTGTCGCTTATTCTGTTAATCTAACATGCTTAATGGACTTCATTCACAATAACTTTTATAAAGGTTTCAGGATGTTGTACCTAATATACCAAAACAAATATTGTTGTAGGACATGGAAGAGCGAGACAAGGCGTACAGGGACCTGGGCGAGGAGTTAGGCGTGGACGCCACCTCCCACTACGATGTGCAGAAGCTGTGCGGGCGATTCCTCGCGCAGTATCACGCGCTGGTAAGTGTGGGGCGCTGGCTGGTATCAGATACACAGGCGCACAGGCAGCTGGGCGAGGCGCCGCCTTTCACTACACCGTTCAGCTGTGCGAACGGTTCCTTGCGCAGTACCACTCGCTGGTGAGTGTGGGGCACTGGCTGGTATCAGATACACAGGCGCACAGGCAGCTGGGTGAGGCGCCGCCTTTCACTACACCGTTCAGCTGTGCGAACGGTTCCTCGCGCAGTATCACGCGCTGGTGAGTGTGGGGCACTGGCTGGTATCAGATACACAGGCGCACAGGCAGCTGGGCGAGGCGCCGCCTTTCACTACACCGTTCAGCTGTGCGAACGGTTCCTTGCGCAGTACCACTCGCTGGTGAGTGTGGGGCACTGGCTGGTATCAGATACACAGGCGCACAGGCAGCTGGGTGAGGCGCCGCCTTTCACTACACCGTTCAGCTGTGCGAACGGTTCCTTGCGCAGTACCACGCGCTGGTGAGTGTGGGGCACTGGCTGGTATCAGATACACAGGCGCACAGGCAGCTGGGTGAGGCGCCGCCTTTCACTACGACGTTTAGCTGTGCGGACGGTTCCTCGCGCAGTACCACGCGCTGGTGAGTGTGAGCACTGACTGGTATCAGATACACTGGCGCACAGGCAGCTGGGCGAGGCGCCGCCTTTCACTACACCGTTCAGCTGTGCGAACGGTTCCTCGCGCAGTATCACGCGTTGGTGAGTGTGGGGCACTGGCTGGTATCAGATACACAGGCGCACAGGCAGCTGGGCGAGGCGCCGCCTTTCACTACGACGTTTAGCTGTGCGGAAGGTTCCTCGCGCAGTACCACGCGCTGGTGAGTGTGAGCACTGACTGGTATCAGATACACTGGCGCACAGGCAGCTGGG
>JADPWL010003195.1:0-40001 GCA_019059595.1 Marasmia exigua | reverse complement strand
CATTGTTCCTGCGCCCGCCGCGCCGCTGCGTGCGCCCGCGCAGCCGCAGCCGCAGCCCGCGTAGCGCCAGGTGACACATCCATACATTACTATCCCCGACACCATGCAAATTATTTGCATGGCTTGTATCGCTCTCGTTCCGGGAGTCAGAAGACCTGATAAGATATGCTCAGTACTATATACCGCACATACGCGGGTGTAGACCACGCCCATACGCACACAAACATACACAGACCCGCACACAAACACACACACACACACACACACACACACACACACACACACACACACACACACACACACACACGCACTCACACACACACGCATACACACACAGACACACACACACGCACAGACACACACGCACGCATACACACACAGACACACACACACGCACAGACACACACGCACGCACAGACACACGCGCACACACACACACTGCACACACACACACGCGCGCGCGCGCGCGCACGCACGCACGCACACGCACGCACGCACAGACACACACACACACACTCACAGACATACACACACATACGCACGCACACACACACACACACACACACACACGCGCGCGTGCGCGCGCGCGCGCACGCACACACACGCACAGACACACACACACACACTCACAGACATACACACACACACGCACGCACGCACAGACACACACACACACACTCACAGACATACACACACATACGCACGCACACACACACACACACACACATTTTTCTGAATGCACAGTGCTGTGAATGGCTATGATTTCAACATGAATGTAACTGTTACCACTGTTACACGTAGTAACTTAGTACCTCAGGGAAGCATTCCTGGACCTATATTGGTTGTCATATAAATGCAAAGGTATTTTCTCACACATACTTTTTATCCATTTCATAAATCATTAGGGCTTCTTTCCACTATTTCGACATCTATTAATCATGGCAAACCTCAGGGAGCATTCTCGGGCCCATATTATTTTTCATATTAATGATATTTTCTCTACATACCTCAGGGGAGCATTCTCAAGCCTATATTTTTTTACATTACATACATTGCCTTGACTCCGAGATAGGTAACTAAAGTACCTGTGTTACGGATATCATCAAATACTAAACATATAATACTTCTCTTTTGTAAATACATACTTAAAATACATATAAAACACTCAGACCAATACAAACAGACATGTTCACGCACACAAATGTTTGTACCGTGCGGGGACCGAACCCGCGACCCTTGAACCAAAGGCAGCGTTCACTATCACTGTTCCAAACAGGTCGTCGTATTATCTATTTTCTTAGCATATAACTGTTTTCTATTGCAGAAGCCAGTGGAGGCGGGGCTGATATTCCACCAAGTAGTGACCATCAGTGAGATGTACAAAGGAGAGTGACTCTGAAAATTTTGCAGGCCGTATGAGAACAGTGTTTCATATATTAAATTAATAAAAATAAGTAAAATCTGTATTTAGTCGGCGTTTCCTTTGTAGAGATTTAATATTTGTGTACATGATATTATATTCATATTATTTAATTGAATCGGTTGACACAAAATATGGTCTGTCTCAACCGTAGTGGTACCACAACCTCACAGAAAACCGGCATGAAGCTGCGCTTGCGTACCGGAGGCCAAATGGGGGAGGGAAATAAATGTGATTCCACTCGTGTTGAGGGTGTCTATGGGCGGTGTCAATCGCTTATCATGAGGTGATCCGTCTACCAGCTATAATATATTACACAAAAATACACATGGAAATTCGATCCCTAATAAAATTGGCCCCCTTTTAACGATCTTATTAAATAATGAAGTTCAGAAGTATTTTCTTGATATCAACTATCAATACAATGAATTACTAGTCACCATTGAATAATGAGTTTTCGAAGTTGTTTAACTGAATGGTATTTTTTTCTACAAACGGACTTTCTTTACAATTCGAAGATATTTTTTAAGAAAACCTTTCGTTGAATTTAAACATATAAAATTATTAATGTATGAATAATATCGTGTGCACAAGCCAAAGTAAAGTTTAATGAATTTACGTCGATAACTTTAGAAACACAATGGTACACTGCTTTTGAAATTATTTCATGAATTACCAAGAAAAATAGATCGATCTAAGACATTGATCGAGCTGGTCTGGTAGCTTTGGGGAATGGGGAATTCAACTGCCAAATAACAGCCTCCCTACCAGAATAATTGCCAGTGCAAGGCAAATGAATTTAGCAAATCCGACAGATGGCGTTACGTAGACATCTAGTCCAACTTTGACGACATAAGACTTCATTATTTTGACATGATACGTCAAAATGTAACCAATACACGCGCTCTTGGGCGTTTCTTAAAAAAATATTTAGAAAAACGGATCTTGGATTAGACGTGACGTAACGCCATTTATCGGATATGAGATTTGCAAATACTCTCATTAAATGCAAGCACACAGCGCCTTATCGATTGTAAGGTCTGATAGAAACTTCCGATCGAATATTGATAAATTGGTCTGGTAACACGTCCTATGTTTCCAGCAACATTTTAATAAAGTGTTTCATGTGAAACATTAGATTTTTAAAATTACGTTTTACCATCGGTAAACTTATGAAATAATTTCTTTAGTAGAATAGTTAGTGGCCTTTAACTATTAGCTTGCTCATTTTGTAAACTACTGCCAATACACTGTGTCTGATTATTAGTGAATTGGATACCCGTATCCGCGGATATCCTGTCCGTATCCGCGGATATCTGTCGGATGACAGTGTGTTTTGAGTCCGGCGCCACCAAAGAAGTCCCGTAAAAAGCACGCTGCTGTCGCATCAACATTCAAATTTGATCTTTGTCTGTAATATACAATTTTAGTTCCGTCTTTTAGTCGCGGTACTTCTTTGCTGGCGCGGACTTAAATAAGAAAGTTTTTTTGCCATGTATAGCATCGGATATCCGCGGATACGGATAAATTGTCCGATGTCTGCTACTTATCAAATGATGAATTTATAAAATTTTAAACAGCAATGTAGTCATTCAAGTTTGATTTGCTAAACGTCAACCGTAAAATCCCTAAAAAAATATCCGCGGATAATCCGTAGCACATCTCTAAATATCCTTTAGACATCGGACCTATAGAGGTCCATTTCCAACTCTGACCAGTCCGTCAATGATTGACAAAACCTAAGATGTATGCAATACTTATGTAATGAAGAATTAAATATTTTAATTGTTAACCTGAAATTTTACTTGGCGATGACCGTAATTATGTAATTTATCTATTTTCTTATCCAAAAATATTTATATATGTACGTGCATGTATTATTTTCCTAAAATAACCTAATATAACTAGCTAAAATTGGATATATTCATATGAATTAGATTAATCAAAAATATTTAAAATTTAAGGTAGATTTATGAATTCTGAATCCTTAAAATCTTTCCAAAACGCTATCCGGCCCTCAGTTATACAGATTCGCGACAGTCCGGACTGCCAACAGAATTTAATTACGAATTTATTCTAACATGAACGTGTCGGTACTGCTAACATCATGAGCTAATATTAAACAATGTTAAGAATATGAACAGCAGGAATCTGAAGAAGATGAAACTAAAGAAGGAACCATCTCATGATGAAGCACTTCATGTCATGGAAACAGCTCTCAAATAGTTTGAAAAACAAAAAAGTGATACCTACATGAGTTTCACTTTCTCTTTGTTTTTCAAACCTGAAACGAATCCGTGATACAGCAGCAATGAATAGAAAAAGTGGTTTACGTCAAACGACAATGGACAACATTTCAAAATTGCTAAGCTCTGAAAAAAAAATACCAATTCTTTGTTTACTTTTCCGCTGCTCGAATATATATTTACTCATTTTTTATATTGCTTATTTACTGAGAAAAAAATTAAAAACTAAAAAACGTAAGATGACGTCATCGGACGGCAGAATGTAAAATATTTCTTTGCTTACCACATTATAGTTTTAAATTTACGAAATGCCAAACCCATGACGTGTAACTGTCAAAAAAAAGATAACTTGTCAACGTTAAATGTATGAATGACGTTGACAATGGTGACACTAGTATTATTTACCGTTGACAGTAGTACCTTTTTTTTTATTAAAACAATGATAAGCAAAGGAATATCGTTGTATTCAGCCGTCCGATGACGTCATTTGGCGCTTACGTCTATTTAGAATAAAAAGAATTTCATTAATTATTTTAAGCATGAAAATGGACAAATTTTGAAAAAAGAAAAAATATGGGTCTGTTTATTTTATGTCTACTTTCATATAAAAAAACAATATGGACATGTTAAAAATATGAAATGTTGTCCATTACCAAATATTTTTTAGCCAAATTAAACTTTTTATTTCAAGATTACCATATTAATGACCAATCAATAAATTTTACGAAAAGATTGATCCTGATAATAAATATTGATTTTCTTTGATATGTATTTGTTGCTTTTAATAAACACATACGAGATATGCATATATGCAAAAAACCCTTTTCTTCATACATTCTATCCGGATTTTCGATTATCCCGACGCCTACTGCCTAACAATTAGTCCGTTTAATACAGGTTCTACTGTATTATAAATCACCATCTAAAGTTAGTACCGTACTAAAACTTATGTCATTCCGTTCCAACACGCAATGTCAGAAGGGGCAGGCACGAATTTTATTCCGGGACTAACCTTAGTTCGTTGTAATAAAGGAGTATTATTATCAGTTATGGCGTCTGGATTTAGTTTACACAGATATGACTTCATAGAAATGGCCAATCCTGAATTGGCTAAGATGTATCTCTAAATAGGTATCTATCGTAAATACTTAATAATATGAAAATTATAAATTATTTTTATTACTTCCAATGAATCTGATAGAAACTGAACAAATCTTCCATACTTAAACTTTAAGCTTTAAGTAACTGAGATATGATAACAAATAAATGTTTCTGGGGTCATTTTGGATATCTGAAGCCAGTTAAGGGTTAAATATTTTTAACCTGGATGGCGGTCTAATACCGTGAGTTTCTCGCGGAACTTTCTACCACGTAACTCAGTTCTGTGGAACGGTTTGGCTGCGGGAGTATTTGCCACGGCTACGACCTACGACTTAGGGACCTTCAAGAAAAAAGCGTATGTACTCTTTTTTAAAAAGGCCGGCAACAATTAGCGATCTCTCTGATTTCGCGGATGTTCATGGGCGGCGTTGATTACTTTCCATGAGGCGACTCGCTTGATCTTTTGTCGATTCTAGCATAAAAAGAAAACCTAATAGAAAATATATATGAAAATTCCGTAGTTTCCTCTATGAATGAGCATTTTAGAAGGAACGGAAGGTTTTTTTTTTAAGATACACGCGCTTCCACCTTAGGATGGATACTCGTTTAAATCCAGAGAATAAACTGGTAGCCTTATGCTAATAAACTTATCAATAACAAAAACAAGGAACAAAGGAACAACTTGCCGGCTTCTGTATTCCCAGAGAGCTACAATTTGGGTGTCTTCAAGTCGAGAGTGAAGGCTTCTTCTGGGTAAGGGGACGTTCAAGTATTACGTAAACAGATTTATTACAGTTATTTACACCCCCCCCCCCCCCCCTCCATCCCCCTTGTCAGCAAAAGTAAGCAAAGCTCTTACCCCCTTCCCCCATGCTTACGTAAACATTTATCAACCTTTAGCTTTGTCATCATCACTTGCCATAATGATAATAGGTACTGAGGATTGTTATGAGAACCCTATACAAATATTAGAAACAACTAAGGCTCGGATAGACCAATCTTTCTTTTTCTTCATCTTAGCGTGTAAATTCCCGATTGGACCAGGATTCAGGATTGGGGGAGTCTGGTAATTACAATGAAGCGACTGCCGTCTGACCTTCGCAACCCCATAACAAGGGGAACCAGACCAACTGAATCATGGTTACACGTTTCAGAAACTTTTTCCGAAACGTGCAGGTTTCCTCACGATGTTTTTCCTCACCGCCGAGAGTAATGGTAGAAATACGCACATAAAAAAAACCATTGGTGCATGCTCGGATTCTAACCTCGACCACCTGCGTGGAAGGCGCGTTCGTATCTGTTGAGGCTATGGTAAACGTCAGATTTGTATAGAATGACAGCGCCATAGATTTAGTATCGGAATGAGGTTGGTTGAATTGGCCCGGTATGTGATAGTTAAAATTGGAAAGAGAAACGTATCTAAGAGTAGATGAAAGAATAAAATTTAAAAGTCAAAATTCTATGTTACTTACAGAACATAATCAGGCTTAGCTTATTAATTATTCTCCCGTGATCCACTAGTGGACCAAAGTGAAATTCTAAAACAAAGGGATGTAAATGTTCACAGATACACCCTGTATAGAATACCCCTCTGGTGGGGCAAAGTGGAATTATTAATTTATTTGTGTTAGTATGTGATAAACTAGAAAATTTATAGATTCGTAATAATGAGATTCAGAACAGCCTAGAAATGACTAATTTTTGCATTTTTCCAAGATAGCTATTTGGATATCAGTCACGGTATTACTATGTCTCGAAGTCATGTCATGAGTAATGTTTTAAGTAAATAAAATTTTAACATAAAAAAAAACAATTGTTTTATTCTTAAAATGTCGGTTTTCCGCCGCTTTATTCATCGTGCTTTTTATTGTGTATTTTTATATTACCATCTACCGCTGGTTCGGAATGTTGCTTTCTACTGAGAAGACATGGAATATTAATGAATTTTTGACAAATTGTATAAATAAATATTTCACAACATCACATACATTAATCTGACTCCGAGATAGGTAGCTGAAGCACCTGTGTCTGTGCCTATGTTACGGATATCAGAATCAACAGTAGGATTACAAATATATACATATAATACTTTTATTTTATGTCTGACCGGATGGCGCAATTGGTAGTGACCCTGCCTCTTACGCCAAAGGTCGTGGGTTCGATCCCCACCCTGGACAAACATTCGTGCGATGAACACTTGTGTTTGTTCGGTGTCTGGGTGTAATATATGTATTTAAGTATATATTTGTGTTCCTCTGTTGTCTGATATCTGTAACACAAGTGCTTAAGCTACTTAGTACGGAATCAGGTCAACGTATCGAGATGTTGTGAGAATTATTATTATTATTTTGTAAATACATACTTATAATACATTGAAAACACCCAGACCAATACAAACAAATATGTTTATGTACATAAATATGAACGCCCTGAACGAGAACGATCTCGGGTTCGATTTCCGGGTCGAGCGAAAAGTATGTTGCGATTTTTTCGAACATTGCTCGGGTTTCTGATCACCAATCCGCATTTGTCAAGCGTGCTGATACTTTACTTTTACATAAATATTTGTACTGAGCGGGGATCGAACACGCAAGCCTTGGACCAAAGGCAGCGTCCACTACCACTGTTCCAAACGGGTCGTCTAATGTATGGAACAACTCACAGTAGATAACAAAAACCACGAACTAAAAAGTGTAAAATAAAATAATATTTGAAGACTTCATACACTTACATAACATTTTATATCAGTAATCTCGAGAACTTTTTAGTTTGTGGTTTTTGAAGGTGGTTTTTTTTTCATTCTTTTTAGTGTCTCATTATTTGGCCTCGATTTCTCTGAGATCCCATCATCAGAAGCTGACATGTGACAATGGGACCAGTTTGGGAGTGTGTTCTTTCAAATAAAAAAAAGGATTCTGCAAATCGGTCCATAATTGGCGGAGTAATCGGTATACATAAAAAATAATAAATAAAAAAAATATATAATAATATACAACGTGTTATTTAAATAGCGCAAAACCTTTCGGGTGGTGCCTCAGCCAATATTAAAATCGCGAAAAAAAACATTTGTTTCATACAAAGCGATCAGCGCAGCAAGTCAATAAGGGTTTTCGCGTGTGAAAAATCCGCTAGATGGCGTACTGTTGGACTGAGGTTCAACATCAATCGCATTGGTTGTTTAGTTTGACAAATTGACATTTTGACAGATCACGTTTAAAAATAACCAATCACATTGTATTTGGAGTACTCCATCTAGCGGATTATTCACACGCAAAAACCCTCATTTGTATGAAACGGCTGTTTTTTTCAGAATTTTAATTTTGGTCCCATACTGAAAGATGTTCAGTTCCATGGGCTGAGCTACCACCCGAGACGTTTTGCGCTATTTAAATAACACGTTGTATCCAGTAGGGCTAACATGCGCACCACGAGATAATTTTGTCTACACTCGTACGTATTCGCTAGTCTACGACGACAAATATCTCGTTTTTAGCTGTCAAATCTCATACATGCGCTCCGCGCCAAAATGTTGTCTACTCTCGTCCGTGCGAGCGCATCCTTCTATCCCGCTCATCGCTCAGTCCTGGTGAGCGAGAAGCTAACTAGCGAATACGAGTGTAGACAAAATTATCTCGTGGTGCGCATGTTAGCCCTACAGGCGAGCATTTTTTCAGAATTTTAATTTTGGTCCCGTACTGAAAGATGTTCACTTCCATATGGGCTGAGCTACCACCCGAGACGTTTTGCGCTATCTAAATAACACGTTGTATCCAGGCGAGCACACAGATCTGTTTCTTTTGTAAATGTATGTATTTAATCACAATGTGACAGCAGTGGCGTAGCGTACCTTGTGGGGGCCCCGTATAAAAAAAATGTTTGGAGGCCCTTATATGGGGGTAAAGATTTTTCATAAAAGAAAAAAAATATTGTGAAAATAAATATTTATTTATCACAACATAAATTAACCATTTTACAAATATTTTTTTTGAACTTGTGAACGCACACCTTAAGGCGGAAAAAAAATTAATTGCTTTATAGAATTTTGTCATTTGTGAAATAAAATAAAATTGGAAAGTTTTAATTTTTTTTTTACTTACACACTTTGGGGGCCCCCGTGGCCCGGGGGCCCCGTATAATTGATACGGCAGATACGGCGGTAGCTACGCCCCTGTGTGACAGCGAAGCTACACTGCACATTAAGCATGCTAAACGATGCAGTTGCGTATTTTTTCTCGCACCCTACTTTAATCTCATGCCTAGACGTGGATTACGTTGTTGGATGTGTTACTATTAAGTGTACAATAAGCTTATCCTTAAGTTTCTCATGTAATACATTTGTTTGTAATCCCTAAAATAAATAAATAAAAAAAGCACAGAACCTCCTCCTTTATAGAAGTCGGTAAAATGAATCTCCCTCTTCACATGTTATATATATATATATTTTGTTCATACGTTTACATTTTTACGTTGTCTGTCTGTTTTGTCCATGTGTATGTTTGTTTTGTTTTAGATGATGTCAAAACCGATTAAAATAGATTCCACTCGTCACACCGGTCAATCTATTAATTAACGTGTCTCTCTAATCACTCGACATTGGCAGAATTATAGATGTGTCGAGAGACACAGTAGCAGCCATTATATTAAAAAAAAAAAAAATAGAAGTCGGTAAAAATGAAAGTCAATGCATGATGTTGTACGTGTATATTCATAAAGGTTCGGACGTGTCGTTGCGATGCGTGGCGAGCGCGCTCTGCGAGACTGCGGCGAGGCGGCCGGTGCAAGCGCGGTATACGTGCGCGCCCAGTACCGCACCGCGGCAACTGGAGATAAATCAAATTAAATATAAAATAAATTAAATTAATAAAAATAAATGCAGAGTTTTCCATCTCTGGGTGCTGATGATCATGCCAGCAGCTTTACCTTAGTCGCCTTTTACGACACCTCGGTAAGAGTCTGCCAAGCGTGGTGAGTATGGCAATTGCCCCTCATGTGATTGAGGGAGGCCCGTGCCCCAGCAGTGGGGACTTAAATGGGCTGATGATGAAATAAAAATAAAATATTTATTTATTACAACAACAACCACAGTATTACATTATACATATAGACATTTAATAGTTAAAAATTGATTCACGCCAAAAGCTGCCACTTTTAACGTGAATCAATTTTTCGCGTACGCGTACCCAAATTTTTTTCATGGTTATTTAATAAATAGCCTAATACTTAAATTGTGTATTTTGTGCAATAAAGTATAATGAAAAGAAATGAAATGAAATGAAATATATTTATTCGGAATAATCATAGGTACATTAATATGGTATTGAGTTCCACTACAATTGACCTGGTAGGTATACGAATATTATGTGAATTTATAGGATAGGACTAAATGAATTTTATTATTATTACTATTATCATAATTTTGACTTAATAACTAAGTTTCTTAGATCAAGGCAGTTAAAGTAACCAAAGAGAGTACATCGGAGAGTATATCCATCTATCTATGTATACCTGGTCCAAACTGGTGGGGCATGTCCCGGAGGTAAGGCGGCGAGCTGCCGCTGCGCCATGCCGCCGCGGACCAGCTCCTCCGCGAAGCTTCGCACCGCCGACAACAACACCGCGTGCACCGCGCTGCAATAACACGACACTTTGTCAAAATCAAAATCAAAAATGTTTTTATTCAATTTAAGTCCATACACATTTAGAATAAGAATTTATTTATTAAGATACCAATACAAAACATAACAAAAACATAAGGAAAAGCAATTATAATGTTGGCACTTAAAAGGTCTCCGCTCAGCATTAGCCACGAAACCGTGAAGTCTCCGTGGCGCTGGTATTCTGGGGAGGCCTTCCTTGAAAGGCGGCACATACATACGGACATAAATATTTAATAGTAAAAAAAAAATTTAAATGTAAACCAAACCAAACAAACAAAATCTAATTAATTATAAGAAGAGAAAAAAATAAAATAAATAAAAAAAAATATAATAGTAATATGAACATTTATGAATGTCAAATATTATGTAATCTACCGCTAATTCGGAATGTTAATTTCTACCGAGAAAAATAAGAATTCCCACAACATCTCATACGTTGACCTGATTCCGTACTAAGTAGCTTAAGCACTTGTGTTACAGATATCAGACAACAGAGGAACACAAATATATACTTAAATACATATATTACACCCAGACACTGAACAAACACAAGTGTTCATCGCACGAATATTTCTACCGAGAAGAACCAGCAAGAAACTCAGTAGTTACTCTTTTCAAATAATATGGTAATTACAATATTCATTCTTATACAAATTATGATTACAGTGACAGTATGATATACAAATGCTTATAATCAATATCGTTTAGATAAATCGTCAAAGAAAAATTATGAAATGAATTATACATTAGAGGACAGGCGAAGAGATCAACATGTCCAGGAATCCTTGTCAATCAAATAATCATCCACTTTATAGTAGTTTTTCTGCATTAGGCAGTTTTTTACGGGTGCGCTTCACTTCATATAAAATCAAATTATCTAACTTTAACTGATATAACGTTCATTTGATATAATTTTTACTTGAACTAATTACAGTTTCTATAACTATATTTCGTATAATTATTGTTTGATATACAATACAGATGCTATAATAACATTTCGTATACAACTCAGGTGGTATAAAACTCATTTTATATAATGCTTAAATGGTATAACGTTTAATAGCTATAATAATAATTTGATATAAAAACTTGGTCTCTGTTTCTACTTTATGACGGATCCGACTCAGCCTATATCAAACATTACACACCCGTTTTTCACACGCAACTTAAACTTATGTACGGGTAAATCAATGATATTTTGAGGTAACAAAAAAAAAAAAAACTTACTAAAACATTCTAATGCTCAATCCTACAAATGAATTTCCAGTTTTATGAAGTCTTAGATTTGGGACAGCAAGCCTATGTTTATTTCGCGTGTTAAAGCTATGAAAATCTGATTCAGCTGAGTAAACTTCCTTTTATTTTACAGGGAAAGTGAGTGTGAGTACTGATGGACTGAGGTCCGACATCAATCGCATTGGTTGTTTAGTTTGTCAAATTGACATTATGACAGATCACTTTTAAAAATAACCAATCACATTGTATATGGATAGTCACTCACTCCATCTAGCGGATATTTCACACGCGAAAACCCTCATTAATTGATTTTGGATTTGCATTATTGTTACGACTATGTGCCCCAGCATGCTTATTCCGCGTGCTCCATTCTCATATGCACAGTCGACCGAACATTCTACCCGTGGATTCGTTAGGAACGTAGTAGAAAGAAATAGAATAATCTCGAACGTTCTAGAAAAATCTACTGATCTCCAGATACCATAGTCGCAGTATGCAGTCGAAAGTTCGAGAAGCTTTGAATCGAAATTTCTAGAACCTAGTAGAAAGAAATAGAATAATCTCGAACGCTCTAGAAAAATCTACAGATCTACAGATACCCTAGTCGCAGTATGCAGTCGAAAGTTCGAGAAGCTTTGAATCGAAATTTCTAGAACCTAGTAGAAAGAAATGAAATAATCTCGAACGTTCTAGAAAAATCTACTGATCTCCAGAGACCCTAATCGCAGTTTGCGGTCGAAAGTTCGAGAAGATTTACTCGAAATTTCTAGTAACAAGAATCTAGAAATTTCGATTTCAAGAAACACTTCGAGAAAGTTCGCCCTAATGGACAGCGCGAGTATAAAAGCTAAACTAAATGTGGGAGAGCCACGCTTAGGCATGAATGGGCCGGCTCGACCGGAGTGATACCACTGCCTCACAGAAGACCGGCGTGAAGCAGCGCCTGCGCTGTGTTGCGCCGTGTGAGTGAGGTTACCGGAGGCCCAATGGCGGGGAAGGGGAAAAGGTTGGCAGCGCACTTGTGACTCCACAGCACAGTTCCTCCCGACCCCTTGCGGGGCCGTGAGCATACCTCCGAGTCGAGTCAGTTCCGATTTGGAAAGCGAAGCGTCTTAAGTCTCCTGCGAATAAGGAGTGAAGAAGCGAATAAACTGCGAAGTATTTAGAAAGTGTTTACTGTTAATTAAGTGAGATTAGTGTTTAATTGTTTCTTGTCAATAAAATTAATTGTCTTTTTGTGAATTTGGAGTTTACTTGAATCAACGTACAACGTACCCGCAACATTATTTTAAAAATTTTAATATCCAAAAATATTTTTTTTTCCAAAAAGAATACAGAACAGAATTCAAAAAAGAAACAGTCGTCTTTATACTCACCTATATGAATATCCATTGCCAACATCCTCATTCCTCAACTCTATCCCTATATCCGCACACATTCTCTCTATGAAAAGAAACCTCAGTCTGTCCTCTTCACTCTTTACTGGCAACACATTCAAACTGCTCCCCGTGTCATGTGCTATCTCTGTCTTCACTTTCACCGTACCCTCTGTATGTATTACATCTATTTCTTCATCCGATTCTGTCATATCAACTGACTCTACTGTTGTATTTAAAAATTCTTCACCATTAAATATTGTTAAACTACTTATATCTGTTGCATTTGGGTACATTTCCTTAATATTAGACTCCAGTTTTCTGGAATGTTCCAAGTCGTTCCACGATGACCAGTCATCGGTCTCTGGAGCTCGGTGGGTTGTCTCTGGTCTCATCGGATGGTAACCGTGGAGACGGGAGTATATGAGTATTTGTTTTGTCCTCCATATGGTGTCTGAGGTCTTTAGGTGTTCCAACAGCATTCTGTTTATTAATTTTGCTCGGGACCACTGAAAAGATATTGAATGAATGAGACATTTATTGACATAACTAAATACAGAATCAGAATATATTTGCATAATTTCAGGTACATAATGTGATGTTACAATGTTATTTGGTATGACTGAAGTTTGCTTAAGTTTAGAAGCGTGCAAATATTTAATAACGGTATACATTAAAATAACAATTCAATATCTCTTAAAAATAACAATGATGTAAAAACTATGTCAGTAATAAATAATTAATTTCTACTCTATTGCCTAATAATAATTCATTCATATAATGGGATTGATAAATTAATGTCACTTATTTTTAAAATCTAAATCAAAATATTCAGTCAGCGAGTAAAAAGACAAACATCATAAAACATATAACATACAAATATATAACACATATTACACGAAGCAAAATATGGGACCAACAATATGAATATTAAATATTATATTTATATTCCTAACTCAGCATAAGTCGTGCCGGGTCATTGCTGACAACTCACGACGCTGGTATTCTGCGGGTGACCCTATAGCAAATTGTTTTTTATTTTTTTTTTTATATGAGAGGTGGCAGACGAGCAGACGGATCACCTGATGGTAAGCAATTCCGCCGCCCATGGACACCCGCAACACCAGTGGAGTCACAAGTGCGCTTCCAACCTTTTCCCCTTCCCCCCTTTGGGCCTCACTCACACGACGAAACACAGCGCTGTTTTTGTGCCGTTCACGTATTTTGTATTGAAATAATGTCGTCGTATGCGACCAATGCAAAAACTGCGACCTCGAATATATGTACTATATACAAACAACAGACAGTACAATAAGGCTTCCAGCCTTATTGCTGTTGTTGTATCATACTTCTATTTTGTTTTTGTGCAATAAAGAATATCTATCTATCTATCTATTCTATGGAAGGGTTAATATTATTTCTTCTATAAAGAAGTCTTTAGTCCGTTTGCTTTTAGTTAAACATTGCTGTTATACAGCGTTTTTGAGTTCTGAATAAAAGGTCTTTGTTAGTAGAATTACCCAAGAATATGATCCCATATCTCAATGTAGATACAACATACCAAGGTAGGCCGTTAACAGAGTAGATACATTCGATATTTTCTTTAAGGCTCGCGTGGTCTAACTAGCGACGCCAATCGATTTAAATTGATAGCAACTAACCTTTCGAAATTCGAGCTTCTCGGAAAGAATATATACTATTTATTTAATATTATATACAAAGGCCGTGTGGTCCCCGGCAGAGTAGAATAGGCCACCCTCACTCTTACCGAGGTGTCGTAAAAGGCGACTAAGGTAAAGCTGCTGGCATGATCATCAGCACCCAGAGAAGGAAAACTCTGCATTTATATCTAAACCCTCTCCAACCCGTCTGCCAAGCGTGGTGAGTATGGCAATTACCCCTCATGTGATTGAGGGAGGCCCGTGCCCCAGCAGTGGGGACTTAAATGGGCTGATGATGATGGAATATTAATTTTTCTGATCTGTTTTTGCACTCGGAATTTGGATTAACGCCATAAGTTACGTTACGTATACGTTTTTGGCAGTAATTCATATTTCGAGTAGGAAGCAGACCAAACAGTTAATTATAAGTATTTAATAAATAGTATAAATTCTTTTCGAGATCCTCGAACTTTGAAATTGTTAAAAAGATATCCGGTTTAGATGCTAACAATTTAAATCAAGTAACAATTTAAGTGTCGCTAGTGTGCCCTTCCCGTCACCTTAAATTGTAAAGTGCGTAAGAGAATTGATTCGATTTTTTCTAAGTTCAATACGATTCTTCCATTTTAAATTATATTACGAAGATGATTATGAGACACACAATGATTATGAAATTAAACCCATCAACTAACCGCTCATCGCTTTAATTTAAGTTATATCTGAAATAATGCTTACCTCTATATTTCTTCTCTTCGCAAAATCCAACCTCCAGTACCTCTCATTATTTTCCACTACAAACGGAAAAGTCCTGACATAGTCCGGATCGTACACTTTGTCCGTCACCACCGGAATCTCTTTCAACAAATAATTAACTGCCATTTTAACACAAGGAAAACCACTTATAACCGAACACAGCCTATCATAGTCAGATCTCTCCTTTTTCACTTCACTAACACTATTGTAACTCGTTCCGTGCATCCATCCGTTGCCCAAGTAACAATGATCGTTTTCTATATGTGAAAAATTTCTCCGGACCACTTGTTTCTCTTTTGAATCTTCTTTTAACTGATTCTTAACTTCAGGTTTCAACAAAGACACACCCCCACCGGCACCTTTCTTTTTCCTAAAACTTTTCAAACCGTTCGACTTGATCGGACTAATTTTTGCCTTCTTATTATTTATGACTATTTCTTGCACCTTAGTAAGATCTAAAGTACGATCCATTTCTAGATAATATATCTTCCCCGTTGTGGAATCTATGTATTTCATGATCCGTTTCATTGTTGATGGTGGTTTTTCTTCGACTTGTGTATCTGTGGTTTCGAATTCTGGCTCTTGCTTGATGACCGGCCAATTCTCAGTGGGCTGATGTTCTTGGTCATGGAAACTCATGTCTTCGCACTCCATGTCAGATTTTTCTTCAATGATCTCCTTTTTGACTGGTTTTATAATCATTTCGTCTACGTCTAATTCTGAAAAATAAAAAAGGTATAGATTAAAATGGATGAAAAATATTACCTAATAATAATTAACTTAAAAAAAAAATAAAACCGACTTCAAATGCGTGAACACAAAAAAAACTAAAAATTAAAAAATAGTTCTTCAAATTCACATGGGACCACCCTTATGATTATTTACGCAACAAAAAAAGAATCGTTCAAATCGGTTCATTATCGGCGAAGATTTTGCAGAGAAAAGGGTACACCTCTAAAGTTCTACCCTTGGGGTGAAATATTTTCTTCAAATTCGCATGAAACCACCCTTTTGATAATACCTATTCAAAAAAAAAATCGTTTAAATTGGTTCATAATCGGCGGAGATATTGCGTATAAAAAAGTTCATCCCCAATTTTCCACCCTTGGGGGTGAAATATTTTTTTCAAATTCGCATGAAACCACCCTTTTGATAATACCTATTCAACAAAAAAATAATCGTTCAAATTGGATTATAATCGGCGGAGATATTGCGTATAAAAACATCCCCAATTTTCCACCCTTGAGCGTTGTTTTTTTTCATTATTAAATTTAAATGGGACCACCCTTGAGGTATTCGCCGAAAAAAGATTTGTTCAAATCGGTTTATAATTGGCGGAGTTATCGTGTAACAAACACAGAAAAAAAACGTACGGCTCGAATTGAGCACCTCCTCATTTTCCAAAAAAAATGCATGTTGTACTTTTCAGTCGGTTGAAAATTACAACATGCATTTTTTTTTTGTATCTGTTACTATTTTGTATACTTCAAATTGTTTTCGGTTTTGTGTGGTTATAATAGATCGCACCACGAAAGAACTCTCGCGAAAAAACACGGAACAAAAAGTTGAGATTCCAACCCTCTTATTACAAAAAACTGGCCTGGTACCGGTTTTAATCATAAACTAGCAAGTTCATGATTATTACGAAATAATGATAGTTCTTAAATTTTTATTACAAATCCTCGACTAACCATAGACCACTTAGTACCGCAGGATAGTGTCATATTGATCGAATCATTAAATCATTCGTTCAGTGACATTTCATTTTATGTAACCTTATTTTGTTGTCTGAAGTAAAAATATTTTAGAATTGTTTTTAAGCAACAGTAAGTGATCTGATAGGCATTACCACTATAAACATTAACCAATCAGAGAGCAGTGTGTTATTTTACGTATTTCAAAGATTCGTATATTTAAAAGAGTTTCTCTAATTGGTAGAACCATGTAAAATTTTACGAATAGATATACGTAAGTTTAAAAATTTACCGTGTGACATCGGAAATTGATTAATTTACGAAAGTGTGGACGTAAAATAATACAATTTATCTCCCGTTTAGAATCCTACGAAAGTTTATAAACTTCCTAGTGAATTGATAAACTTACAGATCTTGTTACTTTCCGGTGACGTATACATTTTAAATAGTATAATTTTAAGAGCTGTAGATTTTGAAAAACAATAATAATAATAATAATGATGATACCCTATCAAATTCACGAGGTATTAATCAGGCACACATATTCTCTCATTCACAGCCTTACGTCCCACAAACACGCCCAATCACACAACCACACAGATCATCACAATCAAGACTCATTGCCCCCACCACATCACAATTAGATCCGTAGTGTAGGAACTGTACTTGGCCTAGGCCCGTACATTTCTGAAAAGCCAGCAAACAGCTGTGATGCCCAGCATATAAAGAACATAATAATAATAGCTGTAATCGGTTGGACGATATTAAATAGCAAAAAAATAAAAGTAAAAAAACTAAAACCCAACTACGACAAAAAACGTCGCTGAAAAAGTATAAAACAAGCCTTCGTTGTCAATTTATGCAATATTCACTATGTAGAGATAAAATTTCATGTTTGGAAATCCGCAGTCACACGTTGTCAAAGGGTAGTATATTTAACGTGTGACTACGCCTTTCCAAACATGAAATTTTATCTCTACATAGTGAATATTGCATAAATTGACAACGAAGGCTTGTTTTATACTTTTTCAGCGACGTTTTTTGTCGTAGTTGGGTTTTAGTTTTTTTACTTTTATTTTATTTGTACTATTTTGGTGTCCAAGTGCTAGTAATATATATATATTCAAAATGTACAAGTCAAGCGCTTTCAAATGATACCAAACACGGCATATTTATCATAACTTTATTTTTTTACTCTGTATGTTTTGTCCGCTAGAGGGCGCCACATTAGATTTTGTGAAACTTCATATAGCCTATAACCAGCGGACGATCAAGACGCTTATAATGATATGTCATTTGTCGAATTCTGATAAGTAGTTAAGAAGTTACGTGGAAACAGATGAACATACATACATACATACATACATACATACATACATACATACATACATACATACATAGCCTGTCAAAATCATAACCCTCCTTTTGCTTTGCCGTCGTCGGGTAAAAATAAAATTCACCTGTCGTATCTTTACTAAAGAACTCCATCCAACTCTCGCTCTGGTCGTGGCTGTCGTACTCCACGGGCTCGGGCTTGGGCCGCCGGTCGGGCGCGTCGGGCGCGTCCGGCATGTCCTGCCTGTCGGGCACGTCGGGCATGTCGGGCATGTCAGGCATGTCCGGCGCGAGCGCGGCGGGCACGGGGTCGCGGTACTCGAAGGGCAACATGTCCGGCGTGCTGTATAACCACACCTCTACTATTGTTTCTGAGCCTGCAATTTATTTATTTATTTGGGATAACAGCAGCATATTACAATTTCAGTTACAATCTTAACGCTGGTAAGCGTTCTCCCTCACACAGGTTAGTGCAAACATACAATGATTTGTTTCACACAGTCGACATGGCTTCTACTCGACTAAGTATGTTTAAGAAAATTATATTAGATAAAATATGTACAATGTAAATTGGCTGAAATGACAAACAGTTGTTTAATTCATCATCATCATCAGCCCATTTAAGTCCCCACTGCTGGGGCACGGGCTTCCCTCAATCACATGAGGGGTAATTGCCACACTCACCACGCTTGGCAGACGGGTTGGCGAGGGTTTTGATATAAATGCAGAGTTTTCCTTCTCTGGGTGCTGATGATCATGCCAGCAGCTTTACCTTAGTCGCCTTTTACGACACCTCGGTAAGAGTGAGGGTGGCCTATTCTACTCTGCCGGGGACCACACGGCATTCAATGTTGTTCAATTACATTTTAACTTATTCAAAACCTAGATTTAAACCACTCTTTTTGCGTTTGTCAAAGTAAATATTAGATAAAATCAATATGTGGTAAACGTTGCTGGTGACAGGGTAATTCTTTTAGTTATTTAATTAATCTTGTTAATTAATACTTAACTTTCTTAACTGTTTGTTTACCCAAATAAAGAGGAAAAAACAATCTTAATTAAGGTGACGGATAGGGCACACTAGCGACGCGAATCGATTTTAATTTTTAACCCCCCGACGCAAAAACGACGGGGTGTTATAAGTTTGACGTGCCTGTGTGTGTGTGTCTGTCTATGGCATCGTAGCTCCCGAACAAATGAACCGATTTTGATTTTGTTTTTTTTTTGTTTGAAAGATGAATAAGGAGGAGTGTTCTTAGCTATGTTGGATATATATTACAGATCAATAATAATATATAACAAGTTACCAGATTGTATCAAACGTCAAGAAAAAGACCAGTTATTCTGTAAGCACCTGAAATTATTTTCATTAAAAAATTGCTATTATTCAGTGGATGAGTTCCTAAATGACAAAACATCCCAGATCTAATACGTAATTATTAAGTTAAGATTAAGATAGTTTTAAGATTATTTTAATTCTGTTGCAATACCCTACTTAACAGGGTCATGTACATACATAGCCCTAAGAATCTATCTTTGTAAGTGTCATATGTACATTGTGCAATATTAAATAAATAAATAAATAAAATCGATCCAAGATGGCCGCCGTCACAGAGATTTGGATTTTATGTTTTAACACAACTCCCACAATATGGGTATCATATAAAAGGGCTTGAGTAGCCGAACATATTATTTGTGAAAATTTTCCAATCCAAGATGGCCGCCGTCAGAAAATGACGAATAACCTATTTGTTGTTCCAACTGCCTCAATATAGGTATCAAATGAAAGAGCCTTAGTTGTGTCGGGGGTTTTTTAAATTTTCAATTTTATAAAGCTATTGTTAGCTACTAAATCGGATCTATTTTAAACATTTTCGGGGTTACAACTTCTCCGCTATTGCTCGACGTTTCGGCTACGTTACAGCAGCCGTAGTCACGAGCGGATTAGTCGAGTAAAATATGTGAGTACACAATGTTGTATCACATAATAAATATCGTGTTAATTCCCGTCTTGATTAATTATAGTTGTAATGAAACTCGAAAATTTAAAAAAACTACTTGTACTATTTATTCGTCATGGATGGACAATCATTGCCGTGTGGTCCCCGGCAGAGTAGAAGGCCACCCTCACTCTTACCGAGGTGTCGTAAAAGGCGACTAAGGTAAAGCTGCTGGCATGATCATCAGCACCCAGAGAAGGAAAACTCTGCATTTATATCAAAACCCTCGCCAACCCGTCTGCCAAGCGTGGTGAGTATCGCAATTACCCCTCATGTGATTGAGGGAGGCCCGTGCCCCAGCAGTGGGGACTTAATGGGCTGATGATGATGATAATCCACATTAAAACCAGGCTGTCCACCACTTGCCTCAGAAGAATCCTGGAGTTTTTTGGTCACATAGCCCGGAAAGAGGGACATAATCCGGAACAGCTGATGGTCACCGGCAAGGTGGATGGAAGGAGACCCAGAGGTCGTATATTTTATGTATCAACATATATATGTATTAACATGTAAATTATACATAAGTACTCATAAATAGTTTTGATTCATGTGGGATTGGTGATCGGTAGATGCATGCCAAGGAACGTGTATGAGTTCGATGTTTGAATTAGAATGACGTGCGAGAGTGAGAGAGACGACGTATGGCGGACGAGGACGGTGTAAGACGACGATAAAATATTGTAAATATAAGAATACTTATTCAGAAAATCCCTGGCTTTAATCGAAACCCCATCCCACATTCATTCAAATGTACGACGATTTGTAAGTGCTGTGTACAAGCCACAGATCACCCCCAATAGATACCGCATAGGAGGCCGGAAAAAGTCACCATACATAGTTGCATTTGCTACTATAAGTCTCGATCGCTGGGAACGCTACTTCACTTGTGACCAAGTAACAGACCCGTGCGTTACGCGTATTTAAATACTCTAAAAAATACATTTAAGTGATTGACGGGTACCAAAATGGCAACATGTGCTATAAAATGGTGTGGAGAATCGAAAAGAACATCAAATTTTCAAAAAGATGGTATCACATTCCACCGACAAGTAAAATCATTTTAATTGACCACTCCTAAACAGCTCAAGTTATAATGGACATTAGAGGCAATCGTGCGTTTGAAAACAAGCACGCGTTGATGTCTTCTGGAAAAATCTCTTTTTCTCATGTGAATTTTACAATAAGCTATCTCTTTTTGACAAAATACTAGTGATTACCTAGTACAAACAAATCTTTATCGATTTATCGATGAATGCATTGGTTTCTAGCTTTTGCTTCTGTGTTTTCTTTTTTTTCAATTATAATTTATACGGTAATCCCAGTCCGGCACTTAAGTGATAAAAATCCTCTGCTTAGGTTATGGGTATTGAAGGAGAATTTTAGGTGCCGCTTAACTTTAATCCTATAATTGTGAGTACAGTTTTGAAAGAGATATCCTTTCACTCCTTACCGTTGAGGAGTTGACCTTCCATCATCAGCAGAGCCACAAAATTAATACAATTAGGCGTAAGTACTGGTGCCGCTTTGAAAAAAAAAAAACATTACGTATGCCTATAATATTTGAGGGTTCCCCTCGATTTTTCTAAGATCCCATCATCAGATTCTGACATGGTGACAATGGGACCAACTTGGGAGTGTGTTCTTTCAAATAAAATAATAATTCTGCTAATCGGTTAATAATTGGAGGAGTAATCGGCGAACATACATAAAAAATATAAAAAAAACAAAGATACAGTCGAACATAGAACCTCCTCATTTTTTGAAGTCAGTAAAAAGTAATGTTGTATATCTTTCCCCAACTCCTGGCCATATTATCTAAATGCGTAAGTAAGTATTATGGTATTACGTTTTGAATAAAATTAAAACTATCGATAAATAGTGTTCCGTCACTATTTGCGAGCAAATGAAAGCTTGACCTTGAATCAACCAATCACAGCACCTCGGTCACACTCAAACGTTGGTGACTTTTATGCCATACAAAACACTTAAGATGCGGAATCTATTGGGGGTGATCTGTGGTACAAGCCTATGCAAATAAAGAATCATTTGAGTTTGAGTTTGACTCACCTAAAGTCTGCAATCCAGTATAGTTCCTATCTAGCTTGATATTGTGATGTACTGCAGCAGGTCGGTTCACTTCCGGCAGCGGGAAGTGGAGTTCCACTCTCGCTGGGAATTCGCCCCAGCCGCGCCGGGATATGTGGAAGGGAGGTTTGCTGGGGGGAAGAAAAAATAGGTATGACGGCGCATCTAGGTAATTTAAAACCATAAATCCGGAGATATATAAATAAATAAATAAATATTTCACAACATCACATACATTGATCTGACTCCGAGATAGGTAGCTCAAGCACCTGTGTTACGGATATCAGAATCAACAGCGGAATTACAAATATATACAAATAATACTTTTCTTTTGTAAATACATACTTATAATATATACAAACACCCAGACCAATACAAACAGACATGTTCATGCACACAAATGTTTGTACTGTGCGGGGATCGAACCCGCAACCCTTGGACCAAAGGCAGCGTTCACTACCACTGTTCCAAACGGGTCGTCAAAATATAGAAACTCTAGCAAAGCGTTGCGTCTGTGGAAGCGGGGCGGCCATCTTGGAATGTCAGATTTGGTCGAGAGCGCACCATACGATCGGCAACGAATTGCTTAGGATTTTGTTATTTTGAATATTTATTCTTTGACTTCAAACACAATACTACGTTAATGGACAACATTTCAAAATTGCTAAGCTATGAAGCAAAAAATAGCAATTCTTTATTTACTTTTCGGCTGCTCGAATGTATATTTATTTATATTTTAAATTACTTATTTACTGAGAAAAAAATTAAAAACTAAAAAACGTAAGATGACGTCATCGGACGGCAGAAAGTAAAATATTTCTTTGCGTAGCACATTATAATTTTAAATTTCCGAAATGCCAAACCTATGACATGCAACTGTAAAAAAAAGACAACTTGTCAACGTTGAATGAATGAATGACGTTGACAATGTCGACACTAGTATTATTTACCTTTGACAGTAGTACCTTTTTTTATTAAAACAATGATAAGCAAAGGAATATCGCTATATTCAGCCGTCCGATGACGTCATTTGGCGCTTACGTCTATTTAGAATATAAAGAATTTCAATAATTATTTTATGCATGAAAATGGCCAAATTTTGAAAAAAGAAAAAATAAGGGTCTGTTCATTTTATGTCTATTTTCATATAAAAAAAACAATATGGACATGTTAAAAATATGAAATGTTGTCCATTACAACGTTGTCTTTGTTCCGAATAATCATTACAAGAGTTTGTTGAAGATTGCTCAGATCATCCTTTGAATCATTGAATTTCCACACCCATTGAAACGGATTAGAAGAAACCGGACATTTCTGATAAAAGTCTGCCCTAAGCGCTTTTAAGTATATTAAGATGACGGGTAATGTACACTAGCGACACCAATTAATTTGCGACACCAGTGGAGTCACAAGTGCGCTATCAACCTTTAAACCCCCCTTTCCCCCGGATTAGGCCTCCGGTACCCTCAACTGGTTGACACTTCCTGACAAATGTTTCACTAGTCTGGTTGTCATTTTATAACAAACGTTTTATTCGTTTGGTTGTCACTTAAATGTTTGACTAGTCTAGTTGTCACTCAATGACAAAAAAAAAAGGGGGGGGGGGGCAGACGGCATTAGCTTTATTGTAAATACCAGACTTCAAATCCTGAATGATGGTCCAAGCGTACCCGGGGTCCAGAGCGACAGTATAAGACGCAACCAGGAACAGGCTATTTCGAATTTCCTACTTGTTTACAAAAGGTTGACGTCACTGGAATGATTCGACGCCATATTGCTGAATGAACCGTTTTTGACTTAAATAATCCTTACTTATATTTTAAAATGATTTTCTTAACAAAATATTCATAATAAATTAATAAATATCAAGGGTATCTAAGGGTTCCCATAGACCAATAAAAATAATATGAGGTTTTTCAAAACAAGTCAAGTAGCCAATTTTTTTAAACATGGATAAATGTTTATTTAAAAACCAAATGTTTAACTAATAGACTTTCAATATTAAGTATAATAGTACCTGTGTCAGAGAAAATCACTCTTCTTTAGCTTAAATTACAGTTACTAAAAAATCCATTATCTTAGGAACTTTAATTTACACTTTTAGCCAAGGTAAAGGACTGCATATATATATATACTCACTAAACATGTACAGTGTGATGCGGCGCGTAGGAGTGGTGAAGCCGAGCCACGACGTGCGTCAGCACCGGGCTCGGGTCTGGGTGTTCAGGCGGTCCGCGGATGTACAGCAGCCACTTGTGCGTGGAGCGGTCCGCTCGTGACGCCGGCGGCGCGTACTTTGATGTGTTGCCTGAAAATAAACAAAAAAAATCGTTAAAATATAAATATAATATAATATTTAACAACATCTCATACATTGATAAATAATGTATAATTCTGCCATTCTCAATTTCATTTGTTAAACTACTTTGCACTGCCTTCCCTTATTATTACGAATACGATATTTCTTTCCTCTACCCAAAGGTTGTCTGGAAGAAATCGCTACAAGCGATAAGACCGCCTTATTGTACTGTCTGTTGCTGTTGTATCATGCTTGTATTTTATTTTTGTGTAATAAAGAATATCTATCTATCTATCTATTGATCTGACTCCAAGATAGGTAGCTCAAGCACCTGTGTTACGGATATCAAAACCAAGAGTGGGATTACAAATCGTCATCATCGTCAGCCCATTTAAGTCCCCACTGCTGGGGCACGGGCCTCCCTCAATCACATGAGGGGTAATTGCCATACTCACCACGCTTGGCAGACGGGTTGGCGAGGGTTTTGATATGAATGCAGAGTTTTCCTTCTCTGGGTGCTGATGATCATGCCAGCAGCTTTACCTTAGTCGCCTTTTACGACACCTCGGTAAGAGTGAGGGTGGCCTATTCTACTCTGCCGTGGACCACACGGTTTTTATACGGGATTACAAATATATACATATAATACTTTTCTTTTGTAAATACATACTTATAATACATACAAACACCCAGACCAATACAATCAGACATGTTCATGCACACAAATGTTTGTACTGTGCGGAGATCGAACCCGCACCCTTGGACCAGAGGCAGCGTTCACTACCACTGTTCCAAACGGGTCGTCGTTAAACAATATAACGTTAAATAGTAAATAAATAACAGGAAAAAGCAACGGCTTTTGCTTTTTTCGGAACGGATAAGCAACGGGTAATCTGACATGAGAACATGTTATTTGAAAATCCATCATACGTTGCTTGGTTGGTCATTAAAGTGACGCTTGGAGAAACTAGCGCCGCCAACAGATTTGTATTTATTGTGACGATTATGAGACATTTCTTTAAAAAGTACAACGGTGAATCCATAATGGTTTAAAAGTTGGGGTGGTAAAAACGGGTGTCTACGGGCGGCGGCAATCGCTCTACCATCAGGCGATCCGTACGCTCGTCTGCCGTCTATCACATAAAATAAACCACTTACCGACTATGAGTCTGTACCGGTGCTTCATGACATTCCTTGTGGCCTCGTCTATGGTGACCACCTTCTCCCCCTTAGGGTCTATGCGCCGCGGCACCTGACGGAAAACAGCAAAATTAAACCGCTTGTTTCTTACAAGAGAATGCCTCTGGGCATTAAGGTGACGTGTAGGGCGCACTAGCGACGCCAATGAGGGTTTTCGCGTGTGACAAATCCGCTAGATGGCGTACTGTTGGACTGAGGTCCAACATCCAATGCGAATTGACATTTTGACAGATCACATTTAAAAATAACCATCATCATCATCAGCCTATCGCAGTCCACTGCTGGACGTAGGTCTCTCCAATTGTTCGCCACTGTGATCTATCCATGGCTTCTCGCATCCAGCTCTTGCCAGCCATCCTGCCAGCCAGGCCGAGCTGGCCCATTCATGCCGAAGTGTGGCTCTCCCACTATAAAATAATCACAATCAGCGTGTAATTCCCGGGGTACGCTTGGACCAGGATTCAGGTTTTAGAGTCTGGTAATTACAATGAAGCGACTGCCGTCTGACCTTCGCAACCCTTTACAGGGGAACCAGACCCACTGAATCATTGTTACACGTTTCAGAAACCGTCCGAAGCGTGCGGGTTTCCTCGCGATGTTTTCCCCGACCGCCGAGCTAATGGTAGAAATGCGCACGGTTTTTTTTTTGTAAGTCTATACTAACTCGCCGTTGGTCTAGTGATTTTGAGTACCGGGCCGTGATCTCGGGGTCATCATCATCATCAGCCTATCGCAGTCTACTGCTGGACGTAGGCCTCTGTAAATTGTTCGCCACTGTGATCTATCCATGGCTTCTCGCATCCAGCTCTTGCCAGCCATCCTGCGCAGATCGTCCCCCCACCTAGCCAGAGGGCGCCCTACATTACGTTTGCCAAGACGCGGTCTCCACTCCAGAACTCGTTTACCCCATCGGTTGTCGGTTCTGCGGCTAATATGGCCAGCCCACTGCCACTTAAGCTTGCTAATCCGGTGAGCAATGTCGATGACTTTGGTTCTCTGCCGGATCACCTCATTTCGGATTCGATCTCGGAGAGAGACGCCGAGAGCAGCCGAAAAATAACCAATCACATTGTATATGGACCTCATTCGTATTGTACTGCATCTAGCGACCACGGCAGTACGGCATAATAATTTCAGCTGAGACAATTTTCTTATTTCGTACTTTTTAAAGCGTTTTTTTTTGGTAGTCGGGTTTTAGTTTTAAAACTATTTTTTTTTAAATACATATTTTGAACCACGATTCAAACGTTTCACGTTTCGTTCTCAGTTCTGTGGAACGGTTTGGCTGCAGGAGTATTTCCCGACGGCTACGGCTTAGGGACCTTCAAGAGAAGAGCGTACTCTTTTTTAAAAAGGCCGGCAATACATTAGCGATCTCTCCGATTTCGCGGATGTTCATGGGCGGCAATGATTACTTTCCATCAGGTGACTGGCTTGCTCGTTTGTCCGCCTCTAGCATAAAAAAAAACGTTTGTAAGTTATGACGGCAGAATTCGTCTACGCAGAAGAGTCAGTTAAGTCCTATTGATTACGATGGCGAAATTGCAATCAAAATCAAAATGAAAAATGTCTTTATTCAATTTAAGTCCATACAGAACATTTATGAATGTCAAATATTATGTAATCTACCGCTGATTCGGAATGTCAATTTCTACCGAGAAGAATCAGCAAGAAACTCAGTAGTTACTCTTTTCAAATAATATGGTAATTACAATATTCATTCTTATACAAATTATGATTACAGTGACAGTATGATATACAATGCTTATAATCAATATCGTTTAGATAAATCGTCAAAGAAAAAATAGGAAATTGCAATACAGACGTTATTGCGTTACGTTAAGATTAAATACAATAAATCCAGAGAGAGAGGAATGTTATCTCTCTCTTAACCGCACTCGCACCGAACATGAACACGCTGGCTATTAATAAGAAATTGTATTTTTTGGCGCGCGTAAATGGAGCGTTATGATTGGTTATGATCGGTTACGATCTTGCCGCAGTTTTAGAAAATAAGACTTCTGCGCAGGAACAGTGACGAGCTTTAATTTGAGACCCACCCAAGGTATGTCGTGTAGCAAACTTTCGTGTCACTAAAGTGACACGACAATTGTTTGTAATTAGAAAACCGTAATGATAGCTTTTCGCAAAGATGTTGTCGTTTAAGGGTCGATTAGATACAGACATTTTGAGTCTTTTGTTGTAACTTGATATTCAACACTAAAATTTCGACCTTATTGAATTATGAATGTTCTAACGACATTTAACGGTTTTGCTTGGATTGCCTTAGATTTTGTGAGCTAAATTTATGATTATTATATTTTATACGGTGGTTTAGTTTAGGTTTTTTTTGTGAATGTCTGTATTTGTATTTTATATTGTTTAATTAATTTAATTGGTAACCAAACTACTGTGTCAAAATAAATAAATAAATATTTCACAACATCACATACATTGATCTGACTCCGAGATAGGTAGCTCAAGCACCTGTGTTACGGATATCAGAATCAACAGTGTGATTACAAATATATACATATAATACTTATCTTTTGTAAATACATACTTATAATACATAGCAAACACCCAGACCAATACAAACAAAAATGTTCATGCACACAAATGTTTGTAATGTGCGGGGATCGAACCTGCAACCCTTGTATCAGAGGCAGCATTCACTACCACTGTTCCAATCGGGTCGTCAAAGTGTTAATTAAAGTAAATAAATAAAATAAACGTAAATAGGTCCTAAATTAAAGCTCGTGACTGTACATTGGTGTAACTTATGAAATTGGTAACACTGTACTTTACCTTCTTCGGTCGGCTGGTGCCGGGCTCCGGAGGCAGTTCGTCTTTCCTCTCGGGGCGGAGCGACTTCGTGGTGTCCGCTGCTATGGTATAGTTGCGGCTCTGGACCATCGCCTGTCAGATTGTAATAAATAAATAATAATAAGAAATACTGCATCCGGGCCACGGATGCGCTGAGCCGGGCAAAGAAGATTTATTTATTTATTCAATTACACTTAAACCTAATTACCTATACGTTTTTTGACTATTTTTAAACGGTTTTATTTTATTTTTGTAATCAAAAGATATCTCAATGATAGAAACATCGTTGAAAGAATTACTTGATTCTCATTTAAACTACCTGAGATATCACAACTTTAAAATCACAGTATTTTGGGCAAACCCAAAACGCTCCATACAAATGGCTACTAATATGTGACGTCACACGCAAGTATTTTGTATGCATTTCATTTGAATGTTGTATGGCAGTTATATCAAATGTTTCGTTTATGTCAATGGTTCTATTATAATAGTTGGTGAAAATTGTATGGGTTATTCAATGGTATAGGAAAATTGTTTTTTTATAATTTCTTACTTTTAAAAAAATCTGCGAAAAAAAAGTGTAGAATAATATTTCTAACACTTTATACAATTAAAATAACATTTTATAACAGTACACTCGAGAAAAGGTGTTACCAAAGTCGGCGGTTATCTTGTAATTTAATACAACATTCAATTATTCAATAGGGATTAGAATATAGACATGTTGAATTGAGAACCTCCTATTTTTTTGAAGACGGTTAAAAATGGACTTGCCCATGACTTATTGCATGACCATAAAACCGGCTAGACGTTATATTTTTAATTGAGAATGTTTGCTATTGGCACATATTTGCTATTGGCACATAAACTGACCGGATGGCGCAATTGGTAGTGACCCTGCCTCTTGCGCCAAAGGTCGTGGGTTCGATCCCCACCCTGGACAAACATTCGTGCGATGAACACTTGTTTGTTCGGTGTCTGGGTGTAATATATCTATTTAAGTATATATTTGTGTTCCTCTGTTGTCTGATATCTGTAACACAAGTGCTTAAGCTACTTAGTACGGAATCAGGTCAACGTATCAGATGTTGTGAGAATTATTATTTACCTATACTTTGATGACTATTTTGATAACCTCTTTTAGAGGGTTCTGTGGTGTATGTCTAGCTACAAGTACCTACATGTAGAAAAGGCGTACGCTCTTCTCCTCCTCCCATACCCAGGTCGTAAGTCAGGCGCTTACCATCAGGCGAGCCGCATGCTTGTTTACCACCGATATAGCATAAAAAAATAAATGCCTCGGTGCAGTAATTAGTGGGTCGAACTTTAAAGCGACGGCTGCGCTTGGGGTCCCGGATCGATACCCGGGTCGGGCCAAAATTTGTACCTGAGTTTTTCTGTTGTAAGAAATTATCAGTGTCAGCCCGGAGTCTGGAAGTTGGCGGTCTTGTACCCCCGTGCCTCGGAAAGCACGTTAAGCCGTTGGTCCTGCGCCCGATCCCTCTCCGGTCGTCGTCTCCTACACTGGTGTCCCATCGGATTGTGAAGGCAAGGGAATAGATCGTGCACTTGTGTTTGCGCACACACTTAAGCACTATAATATATCCTGCGTAAGTGGCTGATTGTTGAGATTGGCCTCCTTAGCCGAAATTGTTTGGAGGATATTAGGTAACCCTATACAGGGTGTATCTGTGAACATTTACATCCCTCCAACCACGTGTTCTACCAACCATTCTGAACAACATTTGTTCAATAACTTTTAGAATTTCGCATAAAAAAATTCAACTTTTCATACAAAGGTCATTTTGTATGGGGAGTCGTTTTTAAACGAATTCAGAATGGTTGGTAGGACACGTGGTTAGAGGGATGTTAATGTCCACAGATACTACCTGTATAAAACCAATGTGTCTTCACCATCATCATCAGCCTATCGCAGTCCACTCCTGGACGTAGGCCTCTCCAATTGTTCGCCACTGTGATCTATCCATCCAGCTCTTGCCAGCCATCCTGCGCGGATCGTCCCCCCACCTAGCCAGAGGGCGCCCTACATTACGTTTGCCAAGACGCGGTCTCCACTCCAGAACTCGTTTACCCCATCGGTTGTCGGTTCTGCGGCTAATATGGCCAGCCCACTGCCACTTAAGCTTGCTAATCCGGTGAGCAATGTCGATGACTTTGGTTCTCTGCCGGATCACCTCATTTCGGATTCGATCTCGGAGAGAGACGCCGAGCATTGCTCGTTCCATAGCCCACTGAGCGACCTTTAACTTGTGGATCCAGCCGTACCGTAATTAATGTGTCTTATTAAAAATTAATCCCTGTTGAATAATTATTGAATGTTGTATTAAATTACAAGATAGTATTGGGCGCCGACTTCGGTAACACCTTTTCTCGAGTGTACTGTTATAAAATGTTATTTGAAGTGTATAAAGTGTTAATAAATATTATTTTACACTTTTTAGTTCGCGGTTTTTGAAGGCAATTTTTTTTATACTTACAGAGTAATCTTTCCTCGTCTTATTTCTGGGTGCTCTAGTCTTGAATATCTCCGCGAGGTCAGCCGTCTGCTTGCCCAGCAGTTTCCTCACCGAGGGATGCAGCCGCCTCTGACCCTCGCGAAGCAATGAGGAGACCTGTCGAGAGAAACATTCATGAATCAAGGGAACGAGCTCATTTTTCTTCTACTTAGAAGACCCCTACGCTCCTGGTATTTTTACCCAAAGCGCATCCATTTACCCCCAACTACCCCCGTTAGATCGAGGGACCCACCTATTATAACTTTCATTAGTTTTATTATAAATAGATAATATAACTAAGTAACCCACACCTGCCGTGCCGAAGCCGTGTGGTCCCCGGCAGAGTAGAATAGGCCACCCTCACTCTTACCGAGGTGTCGTAAAAGGCGACTAAGGTAAAGCTGCTGGCATGATCATCAGCACCCAGAGAAGGAAAACTCTGCATTTATATCAAAACCCTCGCCAACCCGTCTGCCAAGCGTGGTGAGTATGGCAATTACCCCTCATGTGATTGAGGGAGGCCCGTGCCCCAGCACGTGGGGTCTTAAATGGGCTGACAATGATGATGATGAATGTGATTGACATTAGGACTATGTTTATTTCTGTTAATAATGTTAAATCTATATCTGTGTTCCGTATTTCAGTGTATACTAGACTGCGCCCGCGGCGTTACACACGCAATTTTAGTATTTATTACAAAAGTCTTCATTCAAACTTCAAACCCGCGCAAACTAACCCTTAGGGGTTGAAAGCTCAAAAGTCACTATTTATTTACTAATTAGCAAACCCCTTAGTACAAATTTTCACATTCCTGACATCAAAGACGACCGACTATCGTACAAACTTTATTTTCACCCCTTAAGGGTCTACTTTTACAAAAATGTTAAAACAAATTATTTTTGATTTAATATTAAGTAGGAGATCAAATAAAGAAAGAAAAGAAGAATCATCATATATCAAAGATGACAGACTTTCATACAAACTTTTAAACCCCTTTTAACCCCCTTAAGGGTTGAATTTTTAAAAATCCCGTCTTAGTTATTAAAGGATCCCCCTACCCAAATTTCTAGTTTCTAGGGTCATTAGTTTGAGCTGTGGGTTCATTCCTAGATTCTCTTTTTATAATAATAATAAATAAATGTTTTCATTCATTCATTGAAATCCCTGTAAGTATTGTACAAGATGTGTTTAATGTACTACCTCGGCCCTAGCCCTGGGCTCATGCTGTGCAGCCACATCATCATCGATCTGGCTGTTGGTGAGCTGAAGCTTCTGCTCGCTGTAGTACTGGTTGACTATCGCATAGCGGAGACGGTGGAGCATCCGTCGAGATGTAGACATTCTGTGAAGAAGGAAACTAAAATATAAGTATTGTAAGAACAAGTGGGGCTAACCAGAAGAGTATGAAGAAAATTACAACTACAATTAATATAAACTTGAGATAATATATAAATAAATATTTCACAACATCACATACATTGATCTGACTCCAGTGTGACACTGTGTTACGGATATCAGAATCAACAACGGAATTACAAATATAACGATAATCCGGAAGAGGTGCGCCTCGCTTCTGAGTCGTATCCGTGGCAGCCCTAACAGTATCCTGGGCGCACTAGCGAATAGGTGGGACTCGCCCATGCTTAAACGCTGGATCGTAGATGAACGTAGATGTGTGCCGACTTCCACCTATCTTTGCTTAATACTTTATCAATAAATAATACGTCCTAATATAGTTTGTAAGTTAATATTGTTACTAACACCTACTATAGACTCTGTGGTCTGAAATAAAGTTTTTCATTTATTCAAATTTGTACATATAATACTTTTCTTTTGTAAATACATACTTATTTATACAAACATCCAGACCAATACAAACAGACATGTTCATACACACAAAAATTTGTACTGTGCGGAGATCGAACCCGCAACACCGACCAAAGGCAGCGTTCACTACCACTGTTCCAAACGGGCGTCAAATCCACAAATATGACATCCCTTGGGCGAAAATAAAGTAGTTTGTTTTCTACTAAAAAAAAATCAGCATATTTGGAACAACTATTGGTCAACAATTAATGGAAAAACTGTTTTATTTTTTCGCTTATTTTATATCTTACTTGCTAAAGGACTTAATTGATGATAACGTTGAAAAGACTTCAGAAAAATCACCACTTAAATTTCACACATTAAAACTGTGTACCGAAAAAGGGCAAAATGACACTAAAGAAGATTTTTAGAATAGCAGGACGTCATAATTATTAATAAGTAACATATAAATAAACAGAGAACTGGTGGAGTTACAATGTTAAGTTGGTAATTTTTTTGGTTTGATTTTTAAACTGTAAAATAGGGCTTAAATTATTATATCCCTATTTTTTCATTTTTGGATAATTACGTTATCTTCTCAGCGAAAAGCTACATTCCGAACTAGCGGTAAACATTTTGACCTTCATAAATATTCTGTATGGACCCTAAAGCTAATTTGTCTATTGACAATATTTAACATTTTCTATTACATTATTTTATTTAGTGCTTGTAACATAATAAGAGATAGAGAATATTATGCATTTGACAGGTTGAGTTTTCGCGCATTTTAAGCACTTAGGTAATAAACATAGGTAAGTACTAGAAAGTAAATATGAGTGCATTGATCTAAGCTAAACACAACCTTGACCTTACGACGAGCAAGCCGGCAAAAACCGCGCCAAAGTCCTTTCACAAAAATACCACATGGCATATAACCACAACTTTATACATTTCCCAGGATATTTATAACCTCAAACACTATCTATAAGCCAAGGAAACCTTGTAAATACCGCGTACCTTTGCTCAATAACCATTACTTCGTTTTCCCTTGCGCCGAGCTCATTCGAAAACTCGCGCCGTATAATTGACTTGATTTTGTCAATTTTCTCCTCCTCAGACACCACTCGGGCCTCTTGCTGGGCCGGCGCCGAAGCCCCGGGGTAATCCGGATCATGATACTCCTCTTTAGGCTCCATTCCTAGCTATTTTTAAAACGAAAATAGCCACAACGCCCTATAGCGTCACAAGCACTTTTTCAACAAATTACATATAATTCACCACACAAAATTCACTCGCGACGCGTTTATAAACACTCATTTATTGCTTATGTAACGAATTTATAAGTAAACATGTGTTGTTAACGGATTTCTGGGAAAAACAATCACAAAATTAACCAATTTCCGCATTTGACAGGGAAAAGGTCAACAGCCGATTCATTCATTGGTTTTTTCTTTTTTTTTATTGGAGAAGCGAGCGGGCGAGGGGGTGGATGGACGCGGACGCGGTGCGCCAAAAAGCCACTCCCATTTACCCTTTTGTCTTCCTCCTACTCTCAAAAGCAACAACCCCACCCATCATCACAAATCCAAGCATGTTCATTATTGTTTAGTATAAGGGACTCATTGTAAATTAATCAATGTCAAGCCAAGGACGAATTTAATTGTTTTTCTATTATTTTAATGCAAAAGTTATTTGTTTTAATCATAGAGTAAAATAATAACGGTCTGGTTTAAATATTCTAGTTCAGTTTTTTTTATTCAATCTTGACATTTTATAAAAAATACTGTGAATGCATAAGATTGAAGCTTAAGAGCGAGAGGGCCCACAGAAAACGGAGTTCACGACTACCTATGGAATTTTCATCTTTGGCCCTGTGCTGTAGCCCGTAGCCTTACCACACAAATGACAGGAGTGTTCCTTTTGTTTGGAGGCGGCCACGCAGCTAGGTATTATTTCTCGTTAGTTAAGGGGACGGTTTCGTTGTAGGCCCTCTGAGACTGTGATTGATACATTCATATGGCAAAATTCTTCATCTCCATGCCACGAACAAAAAAAAACTAAATTTGTCATGCTGTCATGGCATTTGACGTTTGTGATCTGTGGTTATTTGACGTCTCGAACGGAATTTCTCGTTGCTCAAACAAAAAAATTCCATCCGTTCACGTTACACGAAAAAAATTCCCGTCAGTCCTTCGGGAACCTGATCCTCAACCGTGATGTAAGGGCTCTCAACGAGCGAGCGCCTATGTCAGACTCTCAAGTGCCCGGCCCTGAGGCCATGACCGATCAGCGTAGGCATTTCTTCTATCCCGACAGCAGCAGCGACACGGAAGATTACAGTAGAGACACTGAGGAGCGTCGCAAGAGGCTGTCTAAGAGAAACGGGCCTAATTTGAGAGGGAGACTGCCTAACATGCCTCCTAAAAACCAAATTCCTACTGCAGCGACGCCGTCCACGTCAGGCGCGCAAGATCCGCCAAGGAACGGCCAGAAGTCACAAATCCAGCTTTGTGATGATAGGATAACCCTTGTAGTGGATAATACGAGGTTCGTGGTGGACCCTGCGCAGTTTACGGCGCATCCCAACACTATGTTGGGCAGAATGTTCAGCTCGGGTGAGTCATTAATTGTTTGCATCATATTTTGTTTATTACAGATTTCAATCCTGTTTTAGATGCCTTTGCTAGGTGTGATAAAGTCGTCATTGGTTTCTGTGTACCTGATTCATTACCAGTGATCAGATTAGGTAGTGCTATTTAGGGTCGAAGTCCTCAAACATTACATTAGTATGGAATTAAAATCCGACCACCATTTATTACTTAATGATAATAGTTACAAACTACTGGACTGTATGCAGGAATGAAGAAAACATATTTTGCTAATACAAGTGGTGGACTTTAAAAGTTATAACCATTAAATTAACATGTTAAAATAAAAGAACTATTAACACAGTTATAACAAAGTTAGAAAGAAAGTTAAAAGTAATAATCTTGTTATTTTTAACACAATGAATTGGTTATTTTCAATGCATTTGTTATTTTTAGCGAATTTGTTATTTTTTACCAATTTGTTATCTCTAACCAATTTGTTATTTTTAACCAATTAGGTATTAAGTCACTGGTGTCTCGAGTGTCCATAGGTGGCGGCAATTGCTTACCAATAGGTGATCCGTCTGGTCGTCTGCCAACTATCATATAAAAAAATGATTAGTTATTTTCAACAAATTGGTTATTTTCAATGTATTGGTTATTTTTAAGCATTTTTTATTTTCAACGAATTTGTTTTTGTCATTTTTGATATAACCCTCTGATGTTAAACTCGGGTTGGACAGATTTTTATGTGTATTGTGAAATGAGGCCTGAAGACCAGGATATGCATGATTGGACCATGATTAATGATATGGCAAGTCTTGTTAGCACGTTAAATCACTCAGAATCATGAACTCAAGTAATGTGGGTATTTAAATTCTTAGAAACTTACTAAATGACAGGTTTTCTCACAATGTGTTATTGTGCATTACAACGTGACGTCACACCCTCCATGTGCACCAAGAAAATTTGATGTCTGTAAATTAATAGTATACTTATCCAGAATGGACACTTCTCCTCATCCAGTCACCCTAAACTCACTCCACTAGCCAAAGTATATTGTGCCTTTTTAGGCAATTGAGATAATTTTGGGCTTTTGATGTTGCTACCAGGTCATTAGGATGTAGCAAGAGACGATCTAAGTATTTGTTTGCAGTTGTGCGTATTTCCTCCTTGACAGAGTTCATCTGTAGATTTTGGTGGAATTCCGTGTTTGTCCTGAACCAATGGGGGCCGGATATGGTTTAGTTTTATACTACGCTGGTGGCAAACAAGCGTGCGGCCCGCCTGATGGTAAGTGATTACTGCAGCTTATGCAACTCCAGAGGACCCTTTTAAACCTTAACACTCCTTTTTGGAAGAACCTCGTGCTGTATTTCCCTCGGAAAACCTCTAATGGCAGCTCATTCCACAGTAGCCGGAGCATTCGTGGGAGGAAATTCCTCTGAAACTGTACTGTGCGTATGGTGCGAGGAATTATATTTTGTAGGTGTTGTATCATTGCTATATCCAAACTGGCACTTCCCCATAGTTGTTTCTAATACATCCATCCATCCTGTATATCAATTAACATTCTTTATTATCATTTCCAGGGCTAGATTTCACTCACCCCAACGAGAGGGGGGAGTACGAAGTCGCCGAAGGCATCTCGGCCACAGTCTTCCGAGCGATCCTGGAGTACTACCGGGGCGGCACGATCAGGTGTCCCCCCACAGTATCGGTGCAGGAGCTGAGGGAGGCTTGCGATTACCTGCTAGTTCCGTTCGATGCAAATACTGTGAGGTGCCAGGTTAGAAATGAATTTTTAATCTTATAATAATTGTGTTATTTTCTTCCAGGCATTTGTCACTCTTCTTTCAATTTCTGTTGACATTACGTTTTGAGGTGTTATGGACTGGCCCAAATATACATATGTAGAGAGTATCAGCCTATAAACTGTCCCACTGCAGGGCAAAGGCCTCCATCATAGAAATCAAGTCATTGCTACTATGATGGGATAAGGCTTAATCATCACGCTTGCCAAATGCGGATTGGTGATCACAAACTCGAGCTATGTTCGAAAAATTCGAAACATACTTTCCGCTCGACACAGGAATCGAACCTACTCGAAGCACTCGACCAACAGGGCGTTCTCATAGTTCAGGGCGTTATATATATATATATATGGGTTCGATATACATATGTACTCCTCCACATATTCTATTTCATCCTTGTTGATGGATGTCAAACTTGGGCCTTGAATAAAAAGTGTTTCCGCAAAGCAGTAATCTGCCAGAGAGCTATGGAACACAGTGTGCTACATATGAAACTCAAAGTCAAAATAAGAAACCACGTCATCAGAGCAAAGACCAAAGTCTAAAATGTGGCAGTAAAAATAAGGCGCTTAAAATGGAAATGGGCTGGACATTTAATGAGAGGATTAGACAAGTGGAGTAAAATAGTCAAAAAAGAAAGAAAGGGACTCTTTGTCCCCGTCTCTTTTTCTTACGCTCTATGCATCTCCATTTAGATGCAACTGGTATATGCTCGTTCATAATGGGTAGTTTCGTTAAAATTGTATCTAACGGCGTAGTATAGTGATGGTTTTCCAACGACTGCTTGGTTTTCTTATGAATAGAATGTTATTACCAAGACTACAGCAAAGCCAAAGAGTAAGGGTTATGATGATTTTAGTATAAGGATTTAAGTATATTTAGTAATATGTGGGAGAGCCACGCTTCCGAATGAATGGGCCGGAATTATACCTCGTACTCACAGAAAACCGGCGTGAAGCAGCACTGTGGTGATTTTAGCTGCGAGAGTCATGGTACTGGAGGCCCAATTGGCAGCTCACTTATGACTCCATTGGTGTTGCCCATATGCTGCCCATGGACACCCCCATGGGCAGCGGCAATCGCTTACCATCAGAGTGACTTGTCTTCCACCTATCACATAAAAAAAAATCTAGATTTTCTACTTCAGTTCAGGACTTTTTTTTAACTAATTTCTGTTTGATATCTTCTTCAGAACCTCCGTGGCCTACTCCACGAGCTCTCCAACGAAGGAGCCCGTCGCCAATTCGAGTGCTTCCTGGAACGCCTCATCCTACCCCTGATGGTGGAGTCAGCGGAGCGTGGAGACAGGGAGTGCCACGTGGTGGTGCTGCTGGACGATGACTCGGTGGAGTGGGACGAGGAGTACCCCCCTCAGATGGGTGATGAGTATAGCCAGACTGTGCTGTCCACCCCGCTGTATAGGTTCTTTAAGTATATTGAAAACAGGTAAGGAGCATATAAAGTATCAGTCTTTTTTTATGTGATAGGTGGCAGACGAGCAAACGGATCACCTGATGGTACCAGCCGCGACACCAGTGGAGTCACAAGTGCGTCCTGCGCTGTCAAACTTTACAACCTGTTTTCCACCGGATTGGTTCTCCGGTACCCTCACTTATGGAGCGAAACACAGCACTGCTGCTTCACGCCGGTTTTCTGTGAGGAGTATTATGACATGGTACTAAAGATTTAGAAGACTGTACCTACATCTCATTAATTGGAACTCATTTATTTTACCTGTTTTTTTTTTAGAGACGTCGCGAAACAAGTGATGAAAGAACGGGGATTGAAGAAGATACGCCTTGGAGTAGAAGGCTACCCTACTTATAAGGAAAAGGTAATTTTTATTTATCAATCAAAATCATATCAGTAGAGAAATATTGGTGCAAATCAAGTGCACCCATATAGACGAGGTACTCTTAGGTAGGTCTATGAATCGGGGAGTCTGGTGATTACAATGAAGCGACTGCCGCCCCCCCCTTCCCTTTTTTGTTAATAAATGACAACGGGACTAGTGAAACATTTGTGAAAAAGTGACAAGCAGACTAGTGAAACATTTGTCAGAAAGTGACAACCAGACTAGTGAAACATATGTCAAAAAGTGACAAGCAGACTAGTGAAACATTTGTCAGAAAGTGACAACCAGACTAGTGAAACATATGTCAAAAAGTGACAAGCAGACTAGTGAAACATTTGTCAGAAAGTGACAACCGGACTAGTGAAACATATGTCAAAAAGTGACAAGCAGACTAGTGAAACATTTGTCAGAAAGTGACAACCAGACTAGTGAAACATATGTCAAAAAGTGACAAGCAGACTAGTGAAACATTTGTCAGAAAGTGACAACCAGACTAGTGAAACATATGTCAAAAAATGACAACCAGACTAGTG